>JAMKCH010032790.1:0-55347 GCA_023653785.1 Ophioderma brevispina
ATCCAGTTTTCAGATATACAATTTGTTGCCTATGGTCTTGCTATTTGCATTAACACCTTGCTGTAAAAAAGCGTGAAAAAATGCTATGATGATAGAGTCGCCCCGAAAATCGTAACTCAAAACCAAAAGTTGCAGTTGTTTGGAGTTTTCAATCGGACTTTGACACATATGATCGAAAAAATATGCCCAAGATACTTTTTGTGCTAGCAGTATTTCTGCCATTAATTGATCAGGACCTTTTTATTGCACCTTTCATTTTAATTTCTGAAGTGTGGTATTTAAGTTTTGCACTCCTCGAATCACAAAGGTAGGAAGAGACCTTTCTCTAACTATTACAGCATAGTTTCATAAAACAAAACTACCTTTGCCACAGTCAAATTGGAAACAAGACTCAAGAAAATTTTAACTTATCAAAATGACTCTTAATCACTGTTTCTATATCAAACGAAATACCCTCAATTAAATACAAATCTTAACACCCTGAATTAATCTAGGCCTTTAAAATGAATAATACCTCTGTTTTAGCCAGGGGGGTAGGAAATGCCAAACCTAAGAGCAACAGCAAATTCAAAACAGCATCAACTCCCGGGTGCTGGTCTATTTGAAAGACTTAACGTAGGAGGGCGCTCTTACGCTATCGAAACGGTTACACACAGACTTGACTAAAGACTAGGCCTCGTCACGAATATTTAAATCAAATGAAAGTGATTGGAATTACACCTATTTTGCAGCGGGTAATCCACTACCCTGATGGATTTGAAGTCAATAAAATTTTTTCTTAATTATTACATTATATATACGTATCTTTGACACAAAGGTTAAGAGATGTGAGACTTTTGTAATGTCACTGGACCGCGGACGCCAATAGTAAATCACGTAGCTTTGCCCCAAATTACCGTTTGGAATGTTTGGTATGTTTATGTTTAAGGTTAGGTTCAGGGTTATAAGTACGTTTTTGGTTAAGGTAGGAAAAAAAAGAACGCGGATGGGTCTTCCAACTCCTATAGATCAATACCCTAAGCACTATGAATTTAATTTTTTTAGTTAAGAACGCTATGCGCTACCTGATTTTTTTTGTCATTTTTAGAGGAATTTAGGGCCACTTTGCGGCCAAAACTTTTACTCTTTTTTTCTTGACCAGTTTGAAAAAAAAAATCTAAAATCTCTTGGAAACCTTAAAAAAAAAAAACAAAGTAATGCAGTAAAATGTAATTTTTTAACCTATGTGAGCGGGAGGCTGAGACAAATTCTTTTTTTTCTTGGCCTTAGGGTCAGCGCAAGGGTTAATGTTTTGTCTATAATTTAATCCTCAAAAATGGGGTTAACAAATTCTAAAGCCCTCATTTCTTACCTGGAAAGTTTCCCAGTCTTCCTATCATATTTGACCAAGTTGTTCTTATCCAGCTCTTGCAACTGCCGCGTGTGTATCAAATCAATGCGTCGCTGCTCCAAATAGGTGTCTGTATCCTGGCATCCACTGACACCATAGAGGGTGGGGTTAACGAATAATACGAATTACAAGTACGTGTAGCCACAGGGCCACAGTCACTCACGCCATAATAGCACCCGGCTGAGACCGACGATACCCCCTTGCCCACACACCACCCGCACACCGACCTCTCGGCCCCGCCCACACCCAATTTGGTTATCAGTATCTTACTCACAAACGACTTTCCACTGGGAGCTGTTTTGAGGGGGAAAAGACAAAAAAAAGTGATAAAATTTTAGGTCAGAATGTCTCCAAACGTAATCAAACACAATAACAATTACACTGTATGTTGGCCAATTCAATAAACATTTTTGCTTTACTTACAAATGCTGGGACCAATAACTCAAAATTTGAATCAGATTTTTTGGTGGGTGACTCGATATGTTCAATTTGTCATAATTGTCTCCCTCAATTGCTTCCACATGAGAAAGAAGGACAAATTAATTTCTGACCATGATCGGGTCACTGCCGTTTGACCTGTCATCATTTGTTTGGGTCAAGCAAGAAGACAAAGGAATCATTTTATAACGAGGGGCGCCTGGCGAAATAAACGAGAAAGTGCATTTTTCCATGTGTAAGTTTTACGTAATAATGGGCAGGGGGGTAAACATCTAAGCGCCACAAGTGAGCTCGCTGATTCAAGATGGCCGTGCGACCTCTTAGCCTTATTATTCTATCTCTATGTTTGACATGATCCGTCACTCACCTTGACCTGTATCATTGTTTGGGTAAACAGAAGCCAAATGAAGTTCGGACCAAGATCGTGTCACTACCTTTGACCTGTAACCATTCAGTCGGGTCCAACGCATGTACACTTACCTGTTGGTTTTGTAAGGACAGGTTAATTAATGCAATTCACCAGACCCGTGATGGAGGGATACCTCTCCATTGGTGTCATACTTGAGGTCTGACATCAAGACCTCCTACATTTGAAGAACATCATAGAGGGACTAGCTCCACCCGCGACCAAGTTCTCTGGGACTATAACACCGATGAGAGAGAGAGTAAGGTTTAGGTTATTAGCTTTATACAATGGTTGTGCCAGAGGAGAGTGGTAACCCCGCACAGAAAAATTCCAAGAGAATTCTGGCCCAAATCGGGCTAACAGAGAGATGGGGGCTTTGACATGTGAGCTTGCCTTGGCAGGACACTTACCTTTTACATTTAAGTGTAAAGCGTGGTAACATGAACAGGTACACAGAACCGTGGAGGGACCGGGGGCAATTATAAACATGATGGTTTGAGATAGCCAAATAAAGCTTTGTACCTTACTCTTTTGAAATCTGACGCAGTGAAGACAATACAGGTGTTTGTGTAACTCTGTTGGAATCAGATCGATGGAGCTTAACACCCCCTTCTAAGGAAGGAAAACAGTTTTTGCCACCAATTCCAAATAAACCATGGGAGAGCAGAAGAAAGAGGAAAACTCAATAGGACTTATACCAAATTCCAGAAAGGGAAGTAAGCCCCAGGAATAGATCCCAGCAGAAGCCCCACCTGGATTCGAACCCAGACTATTTGCACCAAAGGTAAGCATCTAACCCGGGACCACGCTCTCATTTCATCAAACTTTTTAGAACGTAGGTTGTTTACATATGCATTAGTATGTACTAGATGGTATAATTTAGTTACAGATTTCTATCAAGGTTCAGTATTTAATGAAGAGTGACCTTTATTGCTAGGTCTTATATATCTTTGTACCCTAACCAGTGTTGAAATGTTTCACCCCAGACTATACTGACTACATACCACCATACAATTGGCACAAAACGTATCGTGGCATGGTTTTCGATCAATATTGTGCCAAAGTCCGATAATTTGAAAGTTTTCACAATTACATTGTGTTGCTAGTTCGTGTCTTTATTTAATATAAGTACCTTCGTCTTGTAAAAAAAATGTTAAAAATGACTGAGACTTTTTAGAAACACCAAAAGAAGAAAAACCTCAAAACTAAAGTTGCACGTTATGGGAGTTTGAATGGACATTGGCAGTGTACTGCACCATGAACACGTACCACCACAATATTGCAAGTAGCTTTCTTGCTCATAAGTCGGAACCCTCTTCGTGTAATAATCAAATACACACATAATTGCATTTGTACCACACAGTTTGACCACTGAAAAATAAAAAAAGTGCAACTTTTGGTTGAGGTTTTGCTTCTTTTGGGTGTTCTATTTCAGCCTTTTTGCACGCTTTTACCAGCAAGGTGTTAATGAAAGAGCAGACCTTGGCAACAAAAGTATATCTTTTGAAAACTTTCCCAAATTATCGGAACTTTGGACACATTGATTGAAAAAACATGCCAAGTTACGTTTTGTGCCAACTGTTTACTCAATGATGATGCAATAAAATAAGGGATTATGAGTATCTAACTAAGGTAATAAAATAAAAATAATGGGTCTGTTTTGAGATAGTAGATCAATGAACCAAGATAGGCCTAATCACTCAAGCAAACAATCAAATCATGTTACCTGTGTCCTTTGATGATGACTGTGTGAGCCGGTAAGTTAACTCCCCAGGCCAGTGTTGCTGTGGAAACCATAACCTAGGTGTCTACGGGCAAAAAAACAGATCCTCTACCAACGTCCGGTCAAGTCTACTCATCCAGCATGGTGTATGGCAAAGCCATATGGAAGCAGATTCCTTTAACTCAGATTCTGTGGTGGGAGAAAAGTGATTACAAAGTGTATATTAGGCAAAAAAAGTGTGTCAGAAAAAAAATAACACATTAAAAAAAACAAAACCTTTTTTTATTTTTTTATTTTTTTAAAGGATTCCCCCAGAAATGGCTCTCAATTTGGGCCAAATGGTAAGTCAAAACAGTTGCAAGTATAGTTGAGCGTCAAAATTATTAGATATTGATGTGGGATCACTTTTATTCTTTTTAAATGAAATTTATATCTCCTGAGGCATTTTGTCTGAAAAATTGCAAATTTCTCAGTAAATCAATAACTAAATGTGATTGATCTTTTAAAATTCAAATATTTCCTTTCAAAGTTTTCCACCGTTCTATTTTAAATTTTGTTTCATGTTCTGTAAGTCATTTTTTCCTGAATGTTACCCCAGAAAGAAAAACCTTTTATGAAACAAGTTGTGATAATAAATGTACCTCAGCATGGTAGCTTCTGTTCTCAAGACTTCCGTTGATGCTGATCCCTCTTAAGGAACTGTCCTAAGGTATCATGCTCAAGACACATGTCTCTTATGGCTCGCGCCGTCTTGCCTGTCTCTTTACGAGAGTGAACGAAACCCAGCACCTACAAGAGAAAATAGACTAAAAACACATAAATGGGCATTTTCGTGATCCACAACCTCGTCCCACCGACTTACCTCAGAAAAAGTTGAGATTTTGATATCATCTGAACTGTTAGAATTAGTAATCCACCTGTACCAATATCTTACGTGCAAATTCGGTAGTATCTGTAGATAATTCTATGTTTGTATTTTCTGTCCGAAATGGACAGGAATACAGCCACAGTGGCTATGGACAGTGGGAAACAAGAATTTGCTCATAACACAAAACCGCAAGATTCGGGATAACTCAAAATTGTTGAATAAACTTTCCTCAAGGATATCTAGTGAAAAATGGAAAAAAACAGAAGGTGCTGGGAATCACAAAAATCATATAACTGAGGCCTGATACCTTTCCAATGTGAGAAACATATTATTTCATAGGGGTTATTAGGTATTTGGGCAGTCCACTTCTCGGGAATGGAAATGCATTGTCTCAGTTCAACATTGGTTGGGAAAAGGTTTAATCAGCTCAGATTGTTTGTAATTGTATGGCCAAAAAAAAAAACAAGGCGAACTTGATTTACGCGATCCGAAAAATATGTCCCCCGCCCCGAATGTGGCTTTTACGATTCACTAAAATGTGATAAATGCAAACTTTAACACCTACCCCCCCCCAATACCCAGCAACACTTCCAACCCCTCCCCCAACACCCCCAAAAAAAACCCCACGCCCTCCCCAACACCCCACAAAAAACTCCCCAAAAACTTGTACACAGGCTCTAGAGGGAAAATTCTCATAAAATATGCAATTAGATATTAATTAGCCATATTTTACAGCAACCAATCTATAGGTCGAGAACTCATTTCAACAGCTTCTTTCACCAAGTTACATCATTGTCGCCCTACGGACTCCAGATGAATGCGTATACAAACATGGTGTTAACATTTTTGTAACAGACGGACGAACGACGCTGCTCATTTCATAGGCCTTGTTCCGCACTTTTCGGCGGGACAATTAGAGCAGTCCAATTGTATACAATTCAAGGATTATAGCTCGTCATCAATTTGTCACTTAATTAATCCCTTCCTATATCCCTTCCCACACACATTGGTCGTCATCTCGTCTGCCAGTACTAATTCCTGTCAAACATACTATTTTGCCCCAGTCTTGGTCAGTGGCTTTGAAATGGTTCTTCCGGTGACATGTGTCGTCTCTATGTCAAGAGCCACTAACTCAAGGAAATATAAATTGAGAGTTGTCTTAAGACCTGGAAGCACCACAGATGTATCACATGGCACTATGGCACTACAACCTTGGTTGGACTATAAGGCAACAGGTCAGGTAAGTATTTCCCACGGTTATAGTCTGTGTCACAGAACTGTAAAAGATTAAATCTAAATTGGTGACTGCGCGAGAGATTAACGTTTATCAGTCCGCCATAGCGAATGTGCGTTACTTTTACAATAAATCTCAAATATCTCCGGAAAACAAAGGGGGTTCTATGGAGGTTTTTGCATCAGAGGGTCGTTACTATGTTTTGTTTGAATATGTATCGTAATTGCTCTGAACCTATAGAACCTAGCGAGCAAATTGAACTTTTTTGTCGGGTTATTCGCTGTGCTCGCAGAACGTTAGAGGTTAACCGCAATCTTAGGTGAGCATCCATTTTTCCCACAACGCTTTCGATACTTTTTCCAACTTGAGAATTTTCAAAACACGATACAATTACGCCAACTTTTTTCAATGTTAGAAACAGGTTACGTACTTACCGGACCGCCGATGGATTCACTGACGATCTGTCTTCCTGGTTCTGCCGGCATGTTCATGACTTTTCGGGTAGACAATCTCATCATCAAGTTGGAATCTCTTGAGGGCCTTCTTCTCTGTGATTACCGATGTACTGCGGCTCCAGAGGGGACTGGTCGGAAGGAACTGGTGCATGAATGTGAATGATGAAGCAGATAATAAGCCGGTCAGTAATGTCCTCTATTTCAAGTGTTTATTACTTATTCAATAAGGTTTTTGATTCATGCCTTATTTACGTGAGTAAATCATTCCAGCATTCACACACTGCTTTATTAAAACACAGTGATATGAATTTACTGGGATTACTGATGAACCTCAAGCTCTCTAGAACTCCTTAATTTAGGTGAAATTGTTAATTCTTTAGATATGGGCACGACAAGCTTTTCGTTGATTACAAATAATAAAAACGAGGCGGATGCTGTTTCGCACCTATAGGTCAATGTAGCCATATTGATCAAAATAAGTGTGCACTACTACAGTGTTAAAAACGTCACACACTTGTCAACAGCAGTATGAACCACTACAACCCAAGGCATTTAGAAGTCATATTGGAATCTGCAAAAAAAACATTGTGCATGAATTTTGCAAGGTAAAACTTTCTGAAGGAACCACACGCCCAACAAGGTTCTTGGATTGTGTCTTAGAATCCATTTTCTAAACGAGGGTTATTTATAAAGAGGATCGCCTGGTGAATGATGAAATCAACGAGAAATTGCATTTTTCAATGACTGTAAGGTTACGTATACTGGGCTTGGGCGCGAGTGGGTGGTGGTAACATTTAAACATCTGCCAGTGAGCTTGTTGCAGTCCAAGATGGCCGTCGGTACTCTAGCCTGGTATTAATCTATCTTTATGGTTTGACTTTACCTTGTCCTAAAACAGACGGGTTCTTCACCTAAACCAGGTTCACTCTGAGTCCTAATCCACCAAGGACACAGTTCATGGGTGTACTTGTACATACATTGACCATTCAACTGACACTTGTGTGATCTGGGTATTATATTCATACCCAAAAAACCAGGGGGTGTATTTTCTAAATACACTAGGAATGAAAGCTATGAAACTGTTTGCCAAGGAATGAGGCTTTTACTAGCCTACCTGTATCAGAAGAAGAGTCCTTTATCTGGTTTGACTCTTAAGAATGTCGCTACATCTTGGTAGTTAGGCAGGGGTAGCACTACGACCAACCAAACGCACGTTCTTTGTGATGTTTCAATGTTACGAATAGTTCTGAAGTGATCAACAAACAAGTATGGATTATGATCAAATTAGAACAATGACTTGAAATACACCAATCTTCACTTTTTAAAGGCAGTAAGCCATATTAAACAGTAAATGTTGAATATAATTCTAATGATTTTCACAGGAATTGAAGATACAGGACGCCCTGGATTGATTACAACCATCCATTCCAAAATGTGTTTTTCACTATAAAAAATCAATGACATTAAATTGGTTGTTATTTAATACTCAATTTGTCAATACTGTAACCTTTTGTAGGAATTTGAATCATGAAAATGGGAATTACAAAAAACTTGTTCAAAAATGGTTGCAGAGCATTGCAGTTAGTCAAAGCCCTAAAATCACACATACCTGGCTATGACGGATTCTACACTGGGCCTCTGTCGTTCATGAAGTAGATGAATTTCATCCTAAAAAAAAAAAAAAGTAGGAAAACTAATTATTTATATGAACTTATTAGGAATTACAAGATACAAAGACCGGAAATTGAAAAAAAAAAAAAAACGAATTTCCCCCCTAATTGCACTTGGCTGTTTGTAAAAATACCACAGACTTTTCAGATGTTTATAGGACAAAAAATGATAAAATAATAAGTTTTGAAAAAGCATGAAGCCTTTTATCAAATGTTCTTGAAATAGGAAATACCTAATTGCTGTTTTTACATATTTTTCTTTATTTGTAGTATATGAATCCATTCCATTTTATGTAGATGTTAGAAATAAAAGGAAACAGCAAAAACCATATCAACATAAAAATAAGGATTTCTTTGTTGACAAAGGAAGCAAATTCACACAGTATGCCAAAGAACGACAGACTTTTTGTAATTTCTATGTCAAAACAGATCAAAGGCAGGCCAGGATGTGGAGGATTTCTCAAAAAATTAAATGGACTGAAAGGATTGCGACATTTCCCAACTTGTTGTGGTTCGTTTTTGCTTGCATCATGGGAAATTTGTCGAGAACAAATTCAACTGCAAGTAATTTTTCCTCGCCCAGTCAGTTTTGACAGATATTGACTTATAACTTACTTTAACTTATTATCTTTTGCTCCAATAAATCCTCACACAGCAGTATTGCTGAGTGTGAGGTGAATCCGGCCAACCCCGTTTAGCGGGGACAAAAATGGATTTAAAACATTGGTTTAACTAACCTACTTACAATAATAATAAGTCTGACAAAATCCTCACACAGCAGTATTGCTGAGTGTGAGGTGAATCCGGCCAACCCCGTTTACGAAGACAAAACCGGATTTAAAATGTTGGTTTAACTAACTTACAATAATAATAAGTCTGACAAAATCCTCACACAGCAGTATTGCTGAGTGTGAGGTGAATCCGGCCAACCCCGTTTACGAAGACAAAACCGGATTTAAAATGTTGGTTTAACTAACTTACAATAATAATAAGTCTGACAAAGTTGTGTGTATTTTCTTCCTTCCTTTCCTTGTGATGATATCCCATTTCTCTGGTGTGCACACGATGATCTGAGTGGCGTTAATCTGGTCTTTAGTTAGCTGGGTGGTCACCGGTCAAATCGGATACCGTGAGGCCGTAAGATTAGTCTTGATATAAGAATTCAAGAATTATATAGATTAAAGCTGAGAACTTAGAAAAACATGTATTTTTTGAGGTTGATGCCTAATATGAATAAAGGACATTTTCAATTCAAGATTTATTGCATGCCTTTTGGCAAACCTAAACTTATTGTGTTGAAATTAAAAGTTCACCTCAATGGTGCAAATATATGTATACACTAACAAGATGGTTCTCAATCCAGCAACGGCGGAACCGATTGGGGGGGGGCATAGTCCCTCCATTTTTATAATTTGAAAAAAGTGGAGGGGACTGGCCTTTCCACTTTCAAGATGATACACGTTTGGCTTATCATACCTGCACAAGAAAAACGATAGCAAAGTATTGAAAATTGCCAGATCAAGTTCCAATGGCCCTTCCACTTTAAAGTAATGCCACTGTCTAAAACCTTTGTTTTTTGCCCCAAAGTGGCAATCATAAATGCTCTGATTTCAATCACAATTACCCCAATTTAAACTCAATTTGACTCCCTACATGACTTTTAATAGCATTCATCCCACCCACTGATAAAAATACTTTGAAATGGGAAAGGAGGTAAACTTAATCAAGTGCAATCTTACACAAAAAAGTTATTTGATCCAAATGACCTTTAACCTCAACCTAATTAAGGTCCCCCTTCCCCTTCACCCACTTTAACCAAATTGCAACTTTACCCAAGAAAAACTTATTTTGACACAATTTGAACCCAACAAGACATTAACCAGCTCCTGCCCAACAACTACTGATCCTTGTTCAGGGTAATAAACAAAAATACTTAACTGAAACCCAGTGGTGTGTCCTCTAAGAGCATTAGTCATTATTATTATTATTTTATTTATTTATATGGGGGGGGTTAAATCCAATGCAGTTAAGCTGTGGACAAAAGCATGATTCCAATTCTTACCTTTCTGAAGTTACCAACCATCTCTTGAACCAGTGACCTCATAGGGGCAATGTAGATTATCTTGAAAGCATCCGTGTTGATGGTTCCATCCAAGTTGATATTCTTACCAATCTCATGTATTATGGTCAGCAAGGCTACATTAGTTTTACCAGCACCCTGGAAAAGAATTGATTTAAGGACGTGCATCATGATACTAAAACGTGGTTCACAGTTCATTGTAATGTGCAGTGCTGCAGCTGTGATTGGTTCACCATAAATTAACAATGATGCACTCACCACTTCCTCGTATTTTTATCTCGCGAGGGCAGGTTTAATCGCCCGGTGTGAGAAAATATGCAAAAAACAAATAACTGAAATTCCAGTTGAAACCAATTTGCCTCTAAGCCATTATTTTAGCTAAGTATAGTATGGTACCACCAAATTATGCGCTGATTGAGGTCAAAATTAATTCTATTTTAAAAATAATAGGTGATTTTTGTATCTCAAATGGACAGAAATTAAATATCAGCATCTATGGAATACTCACATGTAGGGATTGTAACGAAAACAATCGGTATATCTCGGTATCGATTTTCGATATCAGTCAGATAGGCTCAGTCATCAGGAAATCTCCCCTACTACCGATCTACCCACCGATCATTTCAACACCACATGAATTTTTGAAATGTACAAAAAATGATATGAAAAATCCCACTTTTTGTTCTGAAATCAATTTTCTTAGCGCACTGTATATGGTGGTTATAACAGGGATGGCACTATTTATCATGGGTATATGTTTTTTTTCCGTCCCCTAAAATGTCTTGTCTGAATTGCAAGTATAACAAGAGGACTTCCTTACATTTATAGTGCTTTTATAATATGGAAAATTCCATACACATGGCCATTCAAAAAATATCGGTATCAGATCAGTATCGGGCTGATCGGTTTATAAAAATATCGGTATTGGCTGATACCGATAAAACGTAGGCATCACCAACAGATTCTCATGTCTCTTTAACATTACAAGGCGATATGTTACATCAACAGGATTGAATCTGGATGGAATGGAGGGCAATTTCTTTTCTGGAAACAGCATTTAAATGGGGATCCAAGGGGGCATACCCCAAATTCCAAACAGCAAAAAAAAAAACTAAAAAGGGCTAAAAAAAAGTCAGAAAGTTGAGCCAAAAAAGACATGTTTTTATGCTTGTTTGTCAAAAAAAGCGTTAAACATTTTGGTAAATGTAAAAATGTTCACTTTTGCCAAATTGCATGGGCAAATTAAATTGGGAGAAAATCCACTTTTGAACAAAAATTGCCCTTCCCCAAAAAATCCTGGTTATGGGCCTGGGATCCAGCAAATTAACCAAGATGGCATTTTCCTCAAAATGGAGTTGGTTTGTCTACTACTCACCGTTGGAGCACACAGTAGGATATTCTCGTCACTCTCCATGCCGTCTTGTGGAGTCTACTCTGAATTCTGTTTTCAGCTCTTGAAACCGGCAAAAGCTGGCTGGGCATACTTGGGTAAGCGATCGATGGGAACCAAAGACTGTTACAACAAGAAAGGAGAAGGAAGATATGTTTAAATTACAACATCAAGGCTATAAACAGATTTGCTCTATTAGTTAATCTCAGTTAGGTTCCTCGGTAGTGAGTTAACCAAAGTTTATATCCGGTCTTAGTCCCCGCCTAAAGGGGGGTGGCTGCCGATTCACCTCACACTGGCAATACTGCTGTTGTGAGAGGATTTATTGGAAACCGAATGCCCTTCCTGATGCCAATCCACATTTAAGGGGCAGACCATGCCCCACCATGAAGGGTAGATTTGGTGCCTGGATGGGTGACTGAAATTAGCTCTCCAGAGCTGCGCCCTGGTTAGGTAAGATCTTCTTTAGTTTCTACCAGGTCAACCAGCAACCTACTATCAGATTTCCTACGCAAACCGATGGGGTGCCCGTTAGCCTCCGACAACTCGGCCGTGGACAGGTAGAACTGGTTACCAGGATACAGAAGCAGGCCTCAAAGGAAACCTGACTACCTCAGCCATGAAATTCCCACAACATATTAAAAAGTCTAAGAGTATGGAAAACTGCATTAATGATTTGTTTTATGTTAACCACAGAAACGATAGCAGTAAGGAAAACGAAATTGCCAACTTATAAACTTAATAGACATTGTTTCACTAAATGATCTGATGGATAGTTACCTTCATTTTTCATCAAATGCTTTTGGCTTGAGAGCAGGTACGTGTACCTCCTCGTATCCTTTGCGTTGCTTACGGAATGAACCGTCATTCTGGGAGTGGCATCGATTAGTGGCCCAGAGATGCCTCCTTGGGCAAAGAAGGTCTTCCAATGTCTAACATGTTTTGTGGTATCATTGTCTGTGCAGCATAAAAAAATTGTGAATGCATATGGTTACATTAAGCAGCACGGCACATTTTCACAAATTATGAAATTTCTTCAATTGCCTCTCCAATGATAGTCGAGACCATTGGAAGAATAGAGATATATTTTACACATAAAAATGACACTCAAAAACAGAAGGGTGAATAATAAGAGTGTAAAGACATCCAGGGTAATTGGTAGGCTAACTTTCCATAACTTTAATCAAGAAAGTGTATAGTACATGAATAGCTAGATCATACTCATTGATATTATGACCACAGGTCACGACCAGTCAAACAGGGTTTGCATTGCCGTTGGGGAAAAATGCATACGGCGTGCGTTTTCTTTGTTTTACACGCCATTCCGTAGTTGCCTGTATACTGTCGCCAGCGACGTTAATTTATAAATTCGTTCTTGTTTAACCATAAGGACATTGATTTGGTTTTAATAATTTCAGTTGAAGGCTAATGTATATAAGAGCTCTTTACAACCATGCAAAAAAATATCCCCAAAATTTTGAAACACTCTTGAGGCGGCACTTATTTTCAAATGTGCCGTGTCTCTTTAAAATGTGTGTAAAAGTGGCTGTACTGTTGATACCAAAGTACAAATCCTTTATGTCACAATAAAATTTCGCAATGTGATCCACTGCAATGATGTGCTGCAGAGAGGCGATGTTTTCCCAAGGCATCATGGGAAAAATTTGACATCCAGAGCGAGTAATCAAATATACAACATGATACATGTCACTGATCTGTAGTCAATGTAATTGTCGGTTGAAGTGTGATTGCCCACAATAAATGACAATAACAATTAAGTCAACCCTTGCTTTATTCGATCACACACAAACTCTTTCGTTCAAGCTCTTTTCAACATAATACATCACAATAAATTGTGTGTTAATTTAATGAAAGAATGCTACTTCTCCAGGTGATGATTATATTAGCACGCAAGTTCAAACTAGTTTATGGTTTTCTTTTTTTACTTGTGTCCATAATAACCTTTGAAATGTTCTCGATAGGTGTTCTACAACCGATCAAGTGCAAATCGTGAGAAATTTGTATATCAAAAAATCTGTCCACTTTTAACGCTTGGTTTGAACTGTAGGTCTACATAATACACTATGAGTTACAATATGCTCCTCCACCAAGACACAGTTCAGTGGGTTGACTTGTACACACTTGACTTTATCTGGGTATCATATATCATATGCAAAAACCGGGGTGTATTTTCTAAATACATTGGTGAATGAAACTACTGAACTGTGCCAAGGTAATGAGATTTCACGATCGCAGAGTGATAGCAAATGAAATATTACTTCCATTTAGAATCATGAAACCAAGGCTTTCCCCACTTGTCTGAGATAACGCAAGTCAAGATTTCTCATTAAACACCTTCACGCTTTGCTTACATTTTCTTGTTCCTTCTGTTTCCATGGCCTCAACATCGTCTCTACACCGTGACTGTCGCGCAGCTGCTCTCCTTGCTCTCTCTTCTTTGATGATGTCCTCCTTGGTCCGTCTCATCAGTGCGTGTAGATACTGGCCAAATCTGATCCTGTTTCATTCGTTCCTCGATTCTTTTCCTCCCGGCAATTTCTGTGCTTTAGAGCCACTGGTGCAATAAAGAACTGAAATGGAAAAAAGGTGGGCCACTCCCTCTTCTTTTAACCATAATTTTTGGACACTTTTTACTAGTTAGTTGTTTGGTTTTAGGGCATTTGGTGATTCACAGCCTCGTCACCGACTTGCCTAAAAAAATTGAGATTTATATCATTTGAGCAAAACACTAAAGGGTACATCAAAATGATAAAATTTGTAATTTTGTATTTCTGTCGGTAAACAGACGAAATTACACACAGTTGGCCTATGGGGAATACTGGATACAAATATTTGATCATAACATCAAAAGACACTGTCACCCAAGATGTAACAATCTCACTTCCTGAAATTCCAAAATTTGAACCGACGGCAAGGCCAAATTTTAGGTAGAATGGTTAAGCTCCACAGATATATTTCTGACAGATTTTCGGTACAGACCACCTTCGGTAAACTAATTGGTACTAAAACTGGTTTTTGGTGCAGTTTACCTCTCCATCACAGGTTGATCACATAAAGTGATAAAACAAAATTATATCCGGAATTCTTTTTATTATACAGTTAATATCTGCAATTCCAGAATCCAATTGTGATTTTTGAAATAGCCTTTCATCGAAGTTCTTGTAAACCATAAACAAAACATGAGATGCTAGGATCACGTAAGGGCACTTAATGCAAAATTGTTTCTCTTATTTTGAAACAATTTTTTTGAACATTCAACAATGTCCACATGTGGGGCATGTAAGCAGCACCTGCACAAAAAAAAACATATTGCAAAATCTTCACACTATAAAATCCATTAATTGCCTAACCTCGCAAACCTATATTTAGTCGGTCAATGTCTCTATATCAGAAAAAACAAATACAAAGAAAATGGTTAAAAAAAAAATCACAAAATTGTCCCATGTTCCATTTTTATGGAAATTATGCAAATTTGGATTTATTATTTATTTATTATTAATTTATTAATCATTTGGCAATTAACATAAATACCCACATAAAACAAAGTGGACCAGCCAGGCAGAGGCGCCAGGGCACAACCAAAAGTGAAGAAACACTGACATCTGAAAGATGTGCATACACCACTCTGCCTAATGGTCAAATATACAAATACGAAATGAATAAGAGTTAAAAATTAGAAATATTATTAAACACATAAAAACATATCATAAAGCACCCAGCAAGAGTAGCCCCTTCATGCACACCACAGCACAAAACAATAAAACCGCCTCCCCCACAAAATTAACACCACCCAAACAACATAAGCAACACCTGCACCTCACTCACACTCACCCACCCCCCCCCCCCCCCACACCACCACGCCCACACACTATGAACACACACACACAATGGGCAAACATAATCACATGAAAATAATATGTACTGAAAGAACGATTGCACAGAATTCACATACCAGTCAAATGCACTAAAGCACAAGATAGTGTCCCCCCCCCCCCCCCCCGCACACATGGAAATTACAAATGATGAATTTGTTTGAAAGATACGCAATTTAACTTGAAACAATTAAAAGTATTGCACACAAGGGAATCGGGACCTGGTATGGTAAATCAGACCATTTCTTAGGAAGTGTGAAATGAGTTGTAGCGTAGGGTATCGGTTCTTGCTTTGAGATAGTGTGGTGTGGAATTTGATATGTTGAGTGTTTGTCTTGTTTACCTGGATTTTATTCAGGGAAGGAATGGAATCGGTACAAACCAACAGTGCAAAGCACTGGCCACAAGACAGAATGGACATGTATTTACGCTCTGGAAGATAACCAAGGTGAGACGTTATAAGCTGCGGCACATAGTCTTTGTTCTATACGACTTTGGGGTGAAGAATGCTCTGGTAGCACGTTCTTTGCACACGTTCAAAGTGCATTTTTAAGGTTTTGGGTTATGAGGAGACCAACTGGTGAACATAGTCAAGACTGGAGAACCATGGTACGGGTATAGTTTGGAGGAAGAACATCGGGATGACTTTCACCGGCTACATGCCTAATGAAAACAAGAAGTTGTTACTCCTAGCAACTACATCTTTAACTTGAATGTACCATTTCAGATCTCTGGAAAATGATGACACCAAGGAAGGGCCAGAGAAGAGAATCCACTTTATCTAGGGCAACATCATTAATAGAGTAAGAGGGAGGATTAATAAGTACTTTTTCTAGAGATGAAAATGAATTTACATTGGTTTGGGATTTAACTGAAGGTTTTGGTGGACCAGCTGTATAATTGGTAGAATCAGATGGTAACTATTAACATAAACATCCACCTTTGAATTGTACGATATAAAAATGTCGTCATCAGCCAAATGTTCCTCATTGACAGAGGATAGATGTTTCATTACAGAAAAAATAGTTTTCACCATACTCAACAAAAAGAAGAAACAAAAAATGTGTTCTGGAACATAACATGTAGGCCCTCTTGCCAAGCATATTGTTTATTGCTAATGTAGGACAAAATCAGATATGTCATGAAGGTATAACCTTGGTTTAAATCTGGGTCGAATGTAATGTCGTTCATACTTCACTGCATTGCAGCAGTACTGCACTGCAGCCCTACCAAAATCGTTACTGTAATTGCTTGTAGTATGCCCTCTTTCCGCCAACGCAGTGCAGCAGAAGACAGCTTCGGCAACAGATTCCGTGACCAACCAAAAATTGGACTCGTTACATGCAATTTGCGCGGTTCACGTCTCTTTATTTTGACCTGCTATATATTTACGTTCCTCTCTCCCCATATTCGATCTTTTTATTTCGGGAATTGCCCTTACTTTAATATTAATATGCATTGTATTTGTTAGTGCAAGTACGGCAACAAAGTTACAATTAAAATAATTTAACTGGGATGCATCCAAGCCTGCAGTGGGGATGCAGGACGACCATTTTACTGCAATCCTTACAAGTTACTGCAAGGTACTGCAACCTGTGAATCTGCAGAGACCCCTGGTGACCTCAGGTTAAATCGATCTAGCGGCAGCGGGGGGAAGTGACAAAACATTGCCGCAACTCACTCCCGTGCAGTTGAAAGTAGAAACAGATCCCTTTGAGAATACCAGAATATTGTATCCAGGGTTCATGCTAAATCAGGCAACACATTTAGAAATGCGAACAAGTCTGAAATGCAAAACATAACAGCAACCCACATGCAATCACGGCTGTTCAAAGTCTCATTTTTTATGAAAAAAAAAAAAACAGAAAATAAAAACTATCAAAACGGTGACCGCTCTTTTGACCAACGTAATATAGATTATTTCATTCCACCTAATAAATCTGGCCTAAATTTAACGAAATTCATTACGGGGAAATATACGATTTTTCTGAATACTTAAAACATCTAGTTTTTTAACACGCCTCTATATAGAGATGGGCATATAGAGGGCGCCCTATCACATAAACAATACTGCAAGTAAACTTGCGAAACCCTGGCGATGGCAGCTGGAACATGACCTGATGACCTTGAACCGCGGTCCCTGACCTTTGACACCATCCAAATAGGGAGGAACCCTTATTGTCTTAACACCAATCTTCTGGTTTAATTCAGACTTCAACTTTTCGAAGGAGACACTTCTAAAACAAAAAAACCTAACCAAAACTGGAAGCATCCATATACTACAAATCTAGTGTTATATAGCCTCCACTTTTGGATTATTAAACTTTTATAAAACTATTGTTTTTCGTCAATTTTATTTGAGAAAAAGAGTTCTCATGGGAAACGTACCTTTGTTTACTATAAACGAGAGAAAAGGGAAAAAGGAATATCCCTAGGTGTTGTTTGTTACAAGAGTCGTCAGCAGGTGTAATCAGCTATACAGTCTGGGTATGGCTAGGTTTGATCTACAATAATGTAGATTATGCTCCACAATAGTGCCAGGGATTTATTATTATTTTCAATTCCATGTGAGAAGAGTGCTTATAATATTCTACTGCCATCTTTCGAAGCCGAAAGTGCTAGGAATCAAAACGGATTACAACTGGGACAGACTATGAAACGTGCGGGTTGATTATCGTGGACTGATATACTGTGGATATTAGTGTTGCGAGGGGTAGTTTATCCTTGTCGTCTTGAACTGCTGGACAAAAGTTATCTTCAGCACTGAGATATTACCCGAAGAATTTCATATAACGTGACGTAGAATGCTGTCATTTGGAAATATTGCGCTCGCTTCTTTGCCGTTTCGCCCTGTGAGGACATATCTCGTTGAACTGCAAAACTTTTCGCTGGGACATTAGTGGAACATTCTTGAGGACACAATAAGTATATTTTAAAGAATGGTGCTGTTGTGATTTTGTTATATGTAATGTTGGTTGGACATAACAAATTCTTTAAACCTTTCCAATTAAAAAAATCATTAAGTATGTTACATTATATAAAATCAGATCACTGTGCACAAGGCACTCATCCGATGGTTTTGAAAGGTCCATTTGACCTTAGACGTCTCTACGGGGAGACGTATCATACACAATACCTACAGACATGCGCCACCCTAGGCAATATCCCCCTCTGCTTTCAGGCCAGGGGGATAAAAATGATTGACCTTGTGTAGGCTTCATATGGCAATGGATTTTCTGATTTTTGCAGAGGTATCAGCTCTTGCATGTACCAACTGATATCAGTTGTCAAAATTATGTGTCGCCACCAGCCTTAAAAATGCATTTGAGTAAAAATAAAAAGCGATGATTTGCACGGGGTTCAAACAGCTGTGGCATTAAAACACATTTTTACATCTGTACTGGCTTCTTTCCAGTCAGAGAGTACATCAATTGGGAATGGAAAAATGGCAAGGAAATCTTGGACTCAACTTCCCCCATACTCACTAAGCAGCATGTTTAGTAAGTCTTAATGAAGATAATATGAGTGGTGCTAGAACATGTCACTGGGGGAATGGAATGGAAAGGAACTCTATGACAATCAACTCCATACTCACTCTCATACGATGTGAGTTAAGGTCTAATAAAGCTAAACTGAGTGGTGGCTAGTCAGTCAATGTGGGAATGGAATGCAAGGAAAAACTCTAATGACAATCAACTCCCAGATACTCACTCATCATGCATGTTGCCGTAAGGTCTTAAAAAGCCTAAAACTGAGTGGTTGATTAGTAAGTAATGGGGGGGTGGGGGAATGGAAAGGCAAGGAACTCTCAGGACAATCCACTCCATACCACTCATCATGCAAATGTTGTCCGTAAGGTCTAATAAAAGCTTAACTGAGTGGTGCATAGTAGTCAATGTGGGATGGAAAAATGGCAAGGAACTCTGACAATCAACTCTCCCATACACACTAATTCATGCGTTGTTGTCGTAAGGTCTTAATAAAGCACACTGAGTGGTGGCTAGTACGTCAATGTGGGGATGGAATGGCAAGGAACTCTATGACAATCAATTCCCCATACTCACTCATCACGCGATGTTGTCGTAAGGTCTAAATAAAGCTAAAAATGTGTGGTGCCTAGTATGGTCCAATGTGGGAATGGAATGGCAAGGAAACTCTATGACAATCAACACCCATACGACTCATCATGACGATATTGTTGTCGAAGGTCTTAATGAACAAACTGTTGTGGTGCCTAGTAGTCCAATGTGGGTAAGGGAATGGCAGATACAGAAACTTATGACAATCAACTCTCCATACTCACCTCATCATGCCGTGTTGTCGTACTGGTTTACATAAAGATATAAAGAGTGGTTCCTAGTAGTCAATGTGGGAATGGAATGGCAGGGAACTCTATGACAATCAACTCCCCATTTATCTTAAACTCTCATGCGATGTTTGTCGTAGAGGTTCTGTTGTAATGAAAGTCTAAAACTGTGTGTGCCTAGACGTCATGTGGAATGGCTGGCAAGGAACACGGCTAGACAATCAACACCCCATACTCACTCATCATGCGAATTGTTGTCGTAAATAGGTCTTAATAAAGCTAAACTGTGTGGTGCCTAGCAACATGACCAGCTGGTTCTCACACTGGGCCCGTCGTCCGCTGCCTCTTCAGGAATTTCCAGAAACCTCTGCTGAGCGGCCTGAGACACATGGGGTCGTCGAAAAAAATTTGGCCCAATTCCCTCTGGAGCAAGGAATGGACATGTAGCCGAGGATGGATGGAGGTATTCTTTACGGTCTGCCAAGACGTCTTCTCCACCCGCCCAGCCTGCAAATTTTTAAAATGAATAAACAGTTGTAAGGCAAGTAAAACAAACTAAACCAAGGTGATCGTCCACGCCACTCCGATATTTGGACACCGCCACCGATTTTTTGTTATTTGGTTTTTAAACCAAAAGAAACAACCACCACCAAAAATCGAAGGCTCCCAAAAGGTGGGAAGGAGAGGGAAAACGAAAAGTTCAACCAAAAATTCGGAGCACTATTGACTCTCATACCTATTTTAAAGTGAGCCAATTCCAAATTAGCTTGCCATAATTAATATTTTCCACAATGCAACTTCAAATATTATAAGGGTGGCCATTTTATACACTGGCAGCCATATTTGATAAAAAAAAAAAATGATACAAATATACTCAAAGGCCTCCCTCACCAACTTTTTTCACAAAGGGTCCAGAACGATCAACAGTTTTATTTGTTTAACTTGGCCTAAATAGCGTCATCACGTAAACAGTTTTCGTGTGTTGCCAATTATTATTTACGAAAGAAATCATTCTTTCCCACGAAATACAAAATTATACCATACTAAATAGAAATCTATAAGCATGAACTTCACCTCCAATTGACGTGTTTTGACGGTTAACATAAGCATGCATTTATCAGTAAGGAGAGCCTTTTAATCCGATCTGATAATTTACCCGACTATGTACAATATTTGCCCGATACGGTATCCGATATCAATAGAGGTTGACCTTGTATTTTTCAATGATCTGATTTTTTTTTTGGTTTTACTTACAATGGTGAGAGGGCACCATCATGTGCCGCTTCTAAGCCCTCTCCTTCAGACTCGGACTCGTCTTCCTTGATTTCCCCAAAATCTCAGGATAATCCTAGGTGCTTCGTGACAAAACACAGACAATAATGAGTACGACCTACATTCATTGGCAGGGCAATTTTAAAGGGAGGATGACCTGATTTAAGTCATATAAATTTTTAATCTTGATCAGACTGGGCCTTCACCCCCAAAATCCCAAAGAAAGTTGCGATGATATTTCAACCAGTTTTTAAGTGGGACAGCTAAAAATGTGGATTTTGCAATCCCCATAGAGTCCTTTGTAAAATTAATAGTAGTGACCCAAAAGGGGCATATTTTCGCTCATATAACATCAAACCAAAATCTCTCTTAGCCCGAAGATTTCAAGGGTTTCGGTTAAATGAGAAAAATAGTGCTTCTTCTGATAACCAAAACTTTTGACCACTTCTGGTTAAAATCTGGAGTCCCTGTGGACGAGGCTCCTATTAGCGATTGGACATGGCCCTTTAAAAAAGATAAGTAACAGAATTCACTGATTGGTTCTCATAACAGATACATTGATTTCTCTTATCTAAGTAACCAATTAAAATAAGTGTTATATTACAAGAAACAAAGCTCTTACTCTCATACTAGATGTACAAACTATGATAATCTATCAAAAAATGACTGTAAATCAGAAGTAAAGAAAAGTAGTCAAGATAAGCAAAGCGTGTATATGAAAGGTGCATTTCGTGATTCCAAGCAGTTCTTTTTATTCAGGTTCACTAGATATCCTCTGGAAAACCCTTTCAAAAAATTTGAGTTGCAGTTTTGTGAATGAGCAAATACTGGTTTCCCGCCAGTCAAGGGCCACTGTACTGTAATTTCTGTCGATTAACCGACTAGAAAAACTACAAAATTGCAAATTTCTATAACGAGATGGGCAAAATTTGCACGTAGATTTGGTACACATGGTTAACCCCTTCCCCGGACGTTGGGTCAGAAGTAGCCCAGATTGAATTTTCAAATTCATATTCATAACAGCTGCAGCGTGACCTGAAACAGAAACCTCATTTTGGCACTTAAAATACAACGTCATTAAAAGTTACGACTTGATTGCTTTTTTCACAAAACCACAATTCCAAATCAAACGCGATGTCCGACATCCCCTGAAGCGGCCCGACTACAGCGGGCATAGTTTATGGCAAGTTAAGTCGACCCATTGTTGTCAAAATTAGTGCTAACATATCTCCAACAAATGCACAAAACAAGAAAAGAAAAAGAGAAAAGAAACGCCAATTCAAACCCAACAATAGTACAAACTGCTCTGGTGCCAAGGCCAAGATTTTGATCAAGGCGAGATTTGTGCACGCGGTGAAAGTATCCTAGCGCACGAGAAATTTTTCAACGTAACGGCGTGGAATGTGCGGGAAGATTCGTACGCTAAGTAGCTTCGTAAAAAACTCGCGCTTTTTCATATTTCCTTCACACGTATGAAGCCGTGAATTCAATTTAGAAATCTACAAGAATCAAGGAACTTAGTTCAACCAACATTTATCGCTATATTTATGGAATTGAATGCAGGAGAAGGAAAAGATAGAAACAAACAGCTCGACCCCCCCCCCCCCTGTCAAAATTCGCCCCCCTGGAGCTGTCGCATCCACTCCCCCCCCTGTGCTGGGCGTGAATCGCGTGTATTGCATTGTACATGTATTTGCCATTTGAAAATTCGCCCTTTTTGTAAACATGAGAGTCATCATGCAGAGGGAAATTCAACAAAATTGGCTACAAATCATCATCTGTGTTAGTTTTATCCTTCATTAATGTAGGAGGAACTGAAATATACACAGAAATGTTATGTTGAAGAGTCGACTCCGTGAAGAAGGAAGAAGGTAAAAAATAATAAAAATAAATATGAAAAATACAGATTCAATGTAATTAGCTGTAACTATGCACAAAGCAGCTAATCAATTTTCCCAAAGGGTATTAATCATAACTCCAACTGCGTCCAGGGAAAGTGGTGAATAAGGCTAACTGTTCGGATAGATATAAAAATCGCAACCTTTTTAGGTAAGTCGGGGGGAATGAGGTTGATCACGAAATGCCCCTTGGTACAACACAATGCATGGCTTACTTGTTTAGGGTAGCAAAAACTTGAAAAAAAATCTTGTTTAGCGTAGGTTTGTCAGTGGAAATTACTTGTTTGGATATGTTTTACGTCAGTGAAAGGAATGTTTAGGATAATGTTTTAGTCGTGGAAATACTTTGTTAGGATGCATTTTGTAGCGAAGGTTCACACAGGATATCCACGAAGAATAAACGTGCCTCACCCTCTGAAACACGAGGACAAGTCAAACAAAATTCCGAGACCTACTTCATTATCAATACTTACATCTTCATCGGAGTCTTCAAACTGCACATTCACACAATGTCTCATCAATTTCATCCTCTGAAGAGGAAAATATGCACAAGTCGTCATTGGACTAAAAACCATTGATCTTATTTTTGCTACAGTTGGTGAGTGAATGATAGTACATCATTAAATCCAAGATGGACAGCTCCTGCAACATATACCTTTTAACCTCTGGATCATTACTACTCACCAAGCTACCCCAAGACTTCAATCCAAGAACACCAAGACTTCAATCCAAGATGACAGCTGCAATCTCCCTTTTAACTTCCTTGTTCCTTATACTCACCGCACGCAGACAATTTCACCGTAAGAAACGTGGAATGTTCAGTGAGATTCGTACGTAGGTAGCTGTAAATAACTCGCGATTTTTCATATTTCCTTCACACGTATGAAGCCGTGACATTCAATTTTAGCACTCTAAAGACTCAAGGACCTAGTCAACCAACATTTATCGCTATATTGGGGATTGAATGCCGTGACGAGGAAAAGATAACCACATCGAGTCAAATTCGTGTGTTCTCATGGGCGGCTTGAATCGCGTTATATTGCTTGGTTACATGTATTTTGCATTAAAATTCGCCATTTTTTGTAAACATTATGATCTAATGTCCAAGGAAATTCAAAAATTGGCAAACAAATCTATCATCTGTAGTTTTCTCTCCCTCATGTACATGATAGAGGGGATCGAGATATCACAAGCACTGTTCATGTTGGAAGAGTCAGGACTCCGTGAAGAGTAAAAAAAATATAAAAATAAATATGAAAAATACATATTATCAATGGAATTAGCTGTAATTATGCACAAAGCCGCTATCAATTTTTCCCAAGGGTATTAATCATATCTCCCATGGGTCCGTGAAATTGTGTTACTAAAGGCTAAACTGTTTCGATTATAAAGATCTCAACTTTGTAGGTAAGTCGGGGGAGATGTTGTGGCTCACGATATGCCCCTTCAACAACCATGCATTGGACTACCCTTGTTGTAGAGGTAGCTAAAAACTGAAAAATACTTGTTGAGGGTTAATGTTTTAGTCAGTGGAAATACTTGTTTAGGATATGTTTTTAGTCAGAGTGGAAATACTTTGTTTAGGATATTTTTTAGTCGTAGGAAATACTTGTTTAGGATGCCTTTTTGTTTAGTCGATATTCACACATCTATATCCACCGCAGAATAAAAGTGGCTCCCCCTCTGACACACGAGACAGCTCAAAAAATTCCGAGACTACTTCATTATCAAACTACTATTCCTCGAGGTCTTCAAACTGCACACATTCACACCAAAATGTCTCATCATTTCCTCCATCTGAAGAGAAATAATTGCATCAAAGAAGTAGTCATTGACTAAAAACCATTGATCTTATTTTGCTACAGTTTGTGAGTGAATTATAGTACATTCATTAATATCCCAGATGACAGCTGCACATCTCCCTTTTAACTTCCTGGATTCCTACTTACTCACCAAGCATAACCCCAAAGACTTCAGATCCAAAGATCCAACCAAAGACTTCAATCCAAGATGACAGCTGCACATCTCCCTTTTAACTTAACTGGCCTTGATTCTACTACTCACCAAGCGTACCCCAAGACTTCAATCCAAGACTGACAGCTGTGCATCTCCCTTTTTAACTTCCTGGATTCCTTCTACTCACCAAGCTAACCCCCCAAAGACTTCAACTCCAAGATGGCCGGTGGTGCATTTCCCTTTTAACTTTCCTGGATTGCCTTACACTTCACCAAGCTAACCCCCAAGACTTCAATTCAATCCAATGCCACTGTGCATCTCCCTTTACTTCTTTGATTCTCACGCCCCCAAGCTAACCCCAAAGACTTCATCCAAGATGGCCAACTGGCTCTCTCCCTTTTAACTTCTTTGATTCCTCACTTTACTCACCCGCTACCGCTGCCAAATACTTCAATTCAATCCAGAATGGGCCACTTGTGCATCTCCTTTTAAATCCTTCTTTGATTCTCACTACTCCCAGCTACCTCAAAGACTTCCAATCCAAGATGCCCATCTGCCCCTCTCCCTTTTACTTAACTGCCTTGATTCATACCTACTACTCACCAAGCTACCCCAAAGACTTCAATCCAAGATGACACGCTGTCACTCCTTTAACTTCCTTGATTCCTTACTACTCACCAAGCTACCCCAAAGACTTCAATCCAAGATGGCCGTGTGCCATTTCCCTTTAACTTTCCTGATCCTTAACTCCTTCCTTACACACTCAACCAAGCTAACCCCAAAGATTCAATCCACTATGGCCCCTGTGCATCTCCATTTTCTTTTAACTCTTCTTTGATTTCCTCACTACCACCAAGCTAACCCCAAAACTTCAAATCCAAGATGGCCACTTGCACTCTCCCTTTTTTAACTTCTTTGATTCCTCAATACTCACCAAGCTCCCCAATACTTCATCCAAGATGGCCACTTTGCTCTCCCTTTAACTTCTTTGATTCCTCACTACTCACCAAGCTACCTAAGACCTCATCCAAGATGACAGTGCCCATCTCCCTTTTAAACTTCCTTGATTCCCTTATACTCACCAAGCGCCCCCCAAAGACTTCAACTCCGAAGATGGCCGGTGTGCATAATTCCCTTTTTAAACTTCCTGGATTCCGCTTACTACTCACCAAGCTACCCCAAAGACTTCATCCAAGAATTGGCCACTGTTCATCTCCCGTTTTAACTCTTTGATTTCCTCCTACATCACCAAAGACTACCCCAAAGATTCAATCCAAGATGCCAACTGTGCATCTCCCTTTTAACCTACCTCTTTATTTCCTACTACTTCACCAAGCTAACCACCCAACTGACTTCAATCCACAGATGGCCACTGTGCATCTCCCTTAACTTCTTTGTTTCCTCACTACTTCACCAGCTACCACCACCCCAAGACACTTCAATCCAAGATGGCCACTGTGCATCTCTCCCTTTTAACTTCTTGATTTCCTCACTATCTCACCAACTACCTCAAAGATTCAATCCAAGATGACGCCTGCACATCTCCCCTTTTAACTTTAAAATTCTGATTCTTACTCACCACCAGCTACCCAAAGACTCTTTCAATCCCAAGATGAAGCTGTGCATCTCCCCTTTTAATTTCCTTGATTCCTTACTACTCACCAAGCTACCCCAAAGACTTCAATCCAAGATGCCGGTGTGCATTTCTTCCCCTTTTAACTTCCCTGGATTCCTTCTACTCACCAAGCTCCCCCAAGACTTCAATCCAAGATTGCCACTGTGCTCTCCCTTTTAATTTCCTTGATTCCTTACTACTCACCAAGCTACCCCAAGACTTCAATCCAACTTGGCCAATGGCATCTCCCCTTTTACACTTCTATTCCTTTGATTCCTCACTACGTAACTCACTCCAAGCTACCCCAGCTTTCAATCCAAGATGGCAGCTGCACATCTCTCTTTAACTTCCGTGATTCCTTACTACTCTCCAGCTACCCCCAAGACTTCAATCCAAGATGCAGCTGTGCAAATCTGTCCTTTTAATTTCCTTGATTCCTTACTACTCACCAAGCTACCCCAAAGGGACTTTCATCCAAGATGGCCGGTGTGCATTTCCCTTTTTACCTTTAACTTCCTTGATTCTACCACATCACTGAGCCGAACCCCACAGAGACTCAATCCACGATGCACTGCGCTCCTCCCTTTTAACTTCCTTGATTCCTTACTACTCACCAAGCTACCCCAAAGACTTCAATCCAAGATACCCCAAAGACTTCTAATCCCAAGATGACAGCTGCGCATCTCCCTTTTACTTCCTTGATTCCTTACTATACTCCTCAGCTACCCAACCCCAAACTACCCCCAAGACTTTCAATCCAAGCAGGCAGCTGTGCATCTTCCTTTGTATATACCCCTGGGTCTACCACCCCTTTGGTACAGTATCCTCTGGATTGGTTCATTACATGATAATCAGGACTATAACCGTTAAGTACCAATCAAATATACCTTCCATATTCCTGTAAAGCGAACATTTAAAGTTTTTCTTACCTTGTTTCGGATTTGGTTATTTAGTGTATCTAGCAATATGATAACCAATCAAAGGCCGGTAACCTCAGTTAACTTCCTTTAACATTCAATGGGTTTCTTCTCTTTTCTCAGTGCCATAATCTGTGATTTTCTTTCCTAGGGTTTTACCAGTCAAGGCAAAACGCCTCCTCACAGCCAAGCACCGAGTAGCACTACTCCACCTCCTTTATTGTCTTCTCCTTGGGTGCGTGTGGGTTCAGTTTTTTAGTGTGGGTGGCAAGAACTTTTCAGCTGCTGCGCCACATAGAATGTCTCGCGGCTGTCGAAAAATCGTAGCGTAATCGTCACAACTCTTTTTCCCAATTTGATGTCCAATTTTGTATGTAAAATTGGCATTTCGATTAGCCCAAATTAATTGGTCAGCTATGAGTTGCAAATATTGGGCGAGACGCAGTTGAGCCCAATAGTTTTAAACTTTACAGTGAGACCAATTTAATATTGGGCGTAACTCATCCAATTTTATCATTCTTTGTTTTTGATCCGATATTTCACACACTTCTTGGACTCCTCAAATCATGATAATGGCTCTGTATTGGGGGAGGTGTCGCCTTACATTGACAATTGTATTACTGTACTGCTGACCCTCTATAAGCCCCATCCTGTTTTTTCCTAAAATTGCTTTGGATTTATGGGTGGGATTATAATGGGCTCTCTCTCCACCCTAACATGAAACACAAAGCATCAACTTCAGACTTCCGAGCACACACTTACTCTAGATAATGTTTTTTTTCAGTGTCAAATGTGGTGATCAACAAAGACCTGTAAATGAATGAAGCATTAACCTAATTTAATTTGAAAGAAAATTACAAGAAGGTTACTACCAAAACAATAGATGAATTGTAACAAATCCAAACGATAAAAATTTCTATCTCTACACAACCATTTTTCCTACCTGATCTCCTAATGCAGCTTGAAATAAAGCTAAGCAATGCTTCATATGTCCCTTTGGTTTCTTGAGTCTTCGGCCGATAGGAAATCCCCACCATGTCCTCAATACCTTCCGATAGTTAGAAGTGTCTGCCGAATTTATTATGTCATATCTGGCATCGTCCCTTTCTGACGCTAAACGGTGAATGCAAAAAGAGACAAATAACAAGCGAATATGTTAAAGCATTTTTTGGGGGGATATATTGGGTCAGGGAATCTTTAGACCTGAGGGGGTGCCCATTATCAATATATGTATCTGTAGGATTTGAAGTAGACTTAAAGATATCTGTTCAACTGGGGTTCTATGTATCTCGATGTTTGATGTTTGTGTGTGAATAAGGCACTAGATAAGAAAAAAAAGCTAAACTTATGTCTTTTCTTTCAGGGGGTATCGTGGGATGAAAATAAGAACAAGCAAAACCTTCCCATCACTGACTTGATCTTCCTTTCTTCCAACATAGGTGGTCTATTCCTCTGTGCTTTGTCTCCCATCTTACTCCCAACCAAGGCTTGCCCACCGGCTCATCACCTCTCCGGTGGCCTCATCTCGTCCGCGAGTTCGATAAGTCGATACGATCGACTTGAAGGACAGGTTTTAGAGTTCTGTAGGAAAGTAACATGTTGACAATGGTAAGTGAGCAAACAAGAAGACGTGCCAAAGAATTCATTAGAGCCCCATACAGTGTGGAGTCAAATGATGGTCCCCAATTAATCAAAAAATATTAAAAATATTTGTAATCCTTTTAGAATATTATTACTTTAAGAATAAATAATTACTTCGTAATCACCATGTCAAAAATCCCGAGTATTCATGCAAGTTTATTTTCAAAGGTTATGGCCTAATTTTTAGAGGGCTCCCGAAATGCCGCGTGTACAAATTTAGTACAGTAAACCAATGAAGATGAGTAAACATGTTAACAGTGTAAGTAATCACAAACCAGGATCCAGAAAAAAACGATAGGCAAAGAAACTTTCTTGTTTGTTGCATTATTCATCAGTGACGAACAACAATTATATTATTTATATGAAAGAAGAAAATTGTTCCAAAAAAGTATGACCTTTGACTTTAGCAACTTAAGGTGTATCACTGAAATTGAAACTGGGTTTTGGTGTGTGTATTTTTCAATATTTTTGTTTTGCCTTAGATAATAGTTAAAAAGGAGTTCATTCCAAACCTTGAAGAATTCTAAACAATCAAAAATAATGAGTTCTTGCTGTTGCATTCATCCCACCTAATAACTGGCCTGTTTATACTCAATTGTGGGCATTTAATTACCAGTTATCCACCATAGTGTGTAAAGCACACATTATGTATCCCCTTGGAAACTTGCACTTCAATTACCAAATCAATGGAATCCTTGTACAAAGCAATCTTAGGGCCTTTATTAAATGAGTGCGATATTGTTGCCTGAGCCAATGAAAATCAAAAGTCCTGTGAAAGCTATTTAAAGTACTTTTGAAGTATTTACAATTTTTAAGAGCTACCTTAGCACAGTTTGACAAGAACAAAATCAGATATTTGGGGAAATCATTTTGACTCACACTGTATGTAGCTATGATCACAGCACCTTTTGGTTTTGTTTTTGCTTATTATCGACAAGCTATTTTACCTACCTTTTTCCGCTGACATTTTTTTCCATTCCGCGGACCAACATTCTCAGTAGTTAAATTTCTAATCTGTAGATAAACCTGTACTGACTGTCACCAAGGTGTTTTGAGTCAATCCCCACAATGCAACCAGCTTTTGAGGGAAAAATTTCACCATATGGTCATAAATCCCACAAAAAGCCTATTCTTAACACATAAAAACCCCTGACTGTTATGCTCATTTTTTAGGCCCACAAAGCATGAGTACTTTACATTACATGATTATGAAATGTCTTGGGGTTCTGAACTTTTGGAAGCCTTTCTCTCCCAGTACTGATATGGTTTAGTACGACAATTATAGGAGCAACAATGCATCATGGGTTGATTCAAAACACCCTCTGAGAGTGTCTAAGGAGTGAGATGCAAAGTCCCTGCTGTCGATGATTTTCATCATGATATGCAAGAAGGCTGTTTATAAGCGTAATAGCTGCCATTGTCATAAATTCCCATACATATATTTTTGCCAAGTCTTTGGTCATGGCTCTTGAAATGGTTCTTCAGGCAACTGTGTCACCTGAAGAACCCTTTCAAAAGCCACTGACCAAGGAAAGATAATGTAGCCATCCTATTGTTCATGGTAAAACAAGATGTATCACAGGGCAGCTATTGCACTTGACTTATCGCAATCAATGACGATCTCGTAGGGTGAATGAAGTGCTAAGTTGAGTGAACAGAAGGTATGTTTCATGGGCGATACTTTTTTCTATCATGGTGTACGATGTCATGGGGGAAATTCCTAATAACTTGCACATGCACCAGGGTGCAAAATAAGGACCATGGGGCAATTTTTAAGGGCAAATACAAAATTGGCAAGGCATGATATAGGCGATGTCCAGCCATTAGAAAAGGGTATCAAGGCAATTTATCAACATTGGAAAGAATCAAGGCATTTTTTATGGCTCTGTTGCATGGTTTCCAAAATACCAAAAAGCACAACACGAACTTGATATGGTCCAGCGTACTGCAGCTTGAGCTAGAATGCTGCTATCGTATAATCTCTTCCATAAACTGGCAAAGCCTTGAAAACTGAAGTGTCAGAAATTTATCCGTTTATCTATGATGTTTTCAAGATTACACACCAGATGGTTGATATTAAATGGCAGAATTTTGAACAAAACTATTCGCAAGCTTTCGTGCACTCATACGTTAAATCTTATCGTCGTCAATCGTCTAAAAACTGACGCATATACTCAAATACCTTTTTCATGGAATTGGAGGACCCGCCGGTACAACTTACCTCCCCATTTACTTGACATCTACCAACTTCAATCAATGCTTTCAAGAGGGGACTTGTTGATTTCCACTTAACGATGGATGGACAAATCAATTCACAACCCAAGAACCAGTTAATTATTTTCTGAGACTTGGTCATCAACTCAGCGTGATGCAGGAAACCTGCTTTGTTGACTATTTTAATCCTCGATCCAGAAAATAATCCTCAATAAGTTTTGGTTCTACTCATTTGATGTGATGCCTAATTGAGATGTGCACAGAAAAAAGATTATCATTCGACGTGTGCGGCGCTCTTGCCCCTTTTTTCTGCACCATGATCCTTTGCAGTTGCTATCTATGCCAAGTTAAGGTCTACATGTATGTACATTGGATAATGCAATGGCTAATTGCAACACTTTGGAACGGAAATGGCCATGTCAACATCAATCAAGTGTTTGAGGGGCAAAAATGGGTAAGAAAGAAGATTGTTAGGTTGAAAAATGATATATTTTTAGGCAGTCAGTGGTATTCTAAATAAGGCCAAGTAAAAGAAAACCAGTTGATCGTCCCCGCCCGCCAAAAAACAAGGCTAAAAAAGGGAAAAAATAGGGCAATTTGCTTGACACGTGGACAATGTGGCCTTTGGTGATCTAGGCAATATCGAGTTATACGACCAATTTTTCCCGCCAAAACATTCACGTACCAAAAGCATAGCTTTATTCCGTTGTAAAATGGACAAGGGCGGAGAAGCGTGCGGCCGGAAACATGATAATACAGGCGATCTACATTGCGCCTTAAGGCTAAAAATTAACTAACGGCACCATAAATTTAAATCTTTATATACGGTGACCATACAATATTGAGCCCGAGGTTGCTCTGCCCTTTTCCCCTACATAGCCCACCATCTCTTCCTAAGCAAGAACGGCAGTTCAGCTTTTTTTTTTTTAAAAAAAAATTTCCCCTCCCCCTTTCAAACACCGGGGTCCACTGTGCCACAAAAGTCAACCGAATTTTGGTATACTTACAGTCCTTTATGACAAGAAATCTGTGCATGAAAACTTTGATGTCTTAAGCATCCCTAGCTAGCTCACTTTTAAAAATACAAACGGTGCACGCACAACTCATTCTTAATCCTAGTTCTGCTCAGCATAACTCCACATTAGTCTTACATGTTTGGTCATTACGGATGTGGATTTCTGCAAATACATACGTAATAACGTTTTGTGTGCTGTTAGCCTGTGTTTACGGCCAATTCAAGAGCCAACTTTCACACTGCAGACGAACACAATATCACAGCATTCAGACATCGAGTTGATATATATGTTCCTTATTAATATATTACCTTTTCAGAGAGTTACTACTCCAAATTTTGTCTTTTCCTCGAAAAACAGTAGAAATTCATAATTTTTTGGGAAGCAACCTTTGCTCGTGCATGACTGGCTTGGAAACCAGGCCTGAATAATGTGACCTTTGATTCCTGAGGTCACATACGCGGTACCCCCGCCCTGGACCACTGATCCCGCGCCTTCTAATATACGCACGGCCGTTACAGTGTGCTGCTATTCACTTTAGCCATCATGTTTGTTAGTTTCGAACGAAGGGCTGGGAATCATGGGCTTACAGGAGAAAACAAGAGAAAATTAATCCTTGTTGTAAACAACCTAACACGTGGTGACCTGTGTGACGTATTGCATGACCTCTGGTGCCTTTGCTTCCCTCATGCATTGGAACGCTGAAGTGATTGTAGTCGCAAGTTTTGTTCAAATTTGTATTTTAAATATTTCTCTTGTTGAGTTTTTTCAACATTGTAGCAGCATGTATATGGTGTCACTTGATGATTGATAGTGGAAGCAGGATTGTCGCTCTTTTGGATGGAATTTGAGATCGACGAGGGGAAGTTGAGGAGGTGACCGGGCAAAAGTCTTACGTATGTATTTGCAGAACTCCACATCGTTAATTAAACAGTTAAAGACCTATGTGGAGTTTATCTAGTCAGAACTCAGCTTAATCCCTGAAATGTGACCCTAAAAAGGACAAAATGACCGAAAAAATTGAAGCTAAACAGTCCGTCCCCCACTTCCGGGTGTATGCTCGTAATTTATTGGTACTCAGCGAAATAAGCGTGCGCGGCCTATTTAAAGGAATAAGCGGGAATCCATGGCGACTCACTGATCTATTGGGGCGACTGCTATGTTATATTGGGATTTTTAACGGTTAAGAAATCACCGTTTCAAAATCCAATTTGTTAACCATGAATGGAAATTAGTCAAGAAACATGTGCGTATATAATTTAGGACCTATATCAAAGGTAAAGATTGTTCAAATAAGTGTGTTTTTGTCCGATTCTGAATTTGCGTATCCGCATCGGATCCGCTGCATGCGCACCCACCCCGGCTCTTTCAATACACTCCCGTCCGTGCGTTGTTAGGAGGGTAGGTACGGACACGGCACGCTACACAACGAGCTGGTGACCATCCCTAAGGCATGGCGGCCTCTTTGAAAAAAATAATAAATAACAAAATAGGCCGCCCTCACCAACTTTTTTTCAAACTTAGTCCGGACGATCACTACGGTTTATTTAGTTTATACTAAATTCATCCCCTGCTGAGCCTGAACAACCTTTCCAATCATGTCTGAATGTACTACTAACTAAAACAGGCCACGACCAGGCCTAGGCCCACTGTCTTTGACGATTCATTCTGACAATCCATCACTGGACATTTCAATGCATTCAGGCCTTCGTGGACGTGGTGGGGCTATTGTGCCAGGCTATCCGACAATAATGTCCGAAGTGCGAATGCACTTCGGAGCTCGGATTAGGAATAAAATGCCCCATGTTGAACTTGAAAGGATGTGGGTGGCAGAATACTAAATTCATCCCCAAATTTCAGCTCCTTATGTCAGATGATCTTTACTTCATCATTAACTAAATGAGATTAGAGCAGGATACCGCAAAAAAAGACAATTACCGCTTTGGTATTCCTACTGCAGCGTCTTGCAGTGGCGCCGCCATGATGCTCCCTAGATAAATAGTCTCGTCACAGCGTGCTATGTCCGTGTGCCTTCTAACTACAAATTGAATGGTCATTCTATTAAAAATTAAAAGGTTGTAAATGGAGGTTAAAAAAATGAGCCCTCAACGTCGGGGGGTAGGCACGTTCCATGAAACGTTTAAAGATTCTCATTGCAGTAACAGGGTGTTCAAAAAAATTGTCCAAGTGATTGAAACCGGAGTTGAAACTGGTATTAAATCATGTTATTCTTACAGATGTAAAATGAAGGAGAATTTAGACTAGTCTGACCATAGAGTTACATGTGGACTTCCATCAACAGGAGTGTGATGGAGTTGGCTGGAACAAGAATATTGGTTAAAATCTCAAAAAATTCTCCGTTTGGATGAAAAAGATCCCAACTATTCAGATATTACTAAACTTTTACATACTTTAGGCATAAGCTGAAACACCGTGCACTCAAGTATCTTTTCAGGTAGTATAAACTAGCCATAATATTGATGGGATTATTTTCTCAAGTTTTGGCGATCATCATTCCATACGATTATCGAGTTCCATATGCAATAGCAACGTCGGTCGTCCGTGATGTTGAAAATGTCCAATCAGTGATGAAACATATTAGAGGCTCGCGTTTGAAATATTTTTTATCCAACACAGAAGCCAACCTAAGTTGATTAACCAGTGCTTGAAAGTAGTTGTATGCCAATGTCAAGAGGTTTAGATAGAACGATAAACAGCAATACCAAATAAAAAAACCCAATTTTATCTCGTTGAGGCTCGGGATATTGAACATTTTGTGGATTGTGTCATGCATGATAACCAAATTTTGTTAAGTTTCAACACCCTTGACAGTACCTTACCCATAGCAAGAGAAAATACTCCAGATTGAACTACCGGTGACCTCCTGGATACCTGGTTAGCTTATCTTAGTATCGGTAATTGGAGCCCCGCGGTTGGAGCATCTTGGATAGGGAGAAGTCTCGGGAGATGAAATTGTTTCAAAATGTCCAAAAAAGGACAATTTTAGGGGGGTTAGCTCCAATTTCAAAGGACCGCACCCCAAAAAAATAAAACCTGCGTACAGCCTGAAGGATAGTTACATCAGGGCAAAAAGTCTGAACTTGGATTTTTTAAAGGATTACTTGTGAAACTCTTGTTGCACGCACCCAAACCACCACCTTGCCACGGTATTAACCAAAATTAAAAAAAGAAAAAACGATTCTCAAGAAGGGTCCAGCCGACTTCAAAATTTAGAATGCTTGGCCGCCACCGCCTGGCCTGGATCGCCCTGCGTTAATCGCGCCCTCATGCCTTACTGACCAGTTCAGGGGGTAGGACATGCCAACAAAGTTCAAGTTCAAAGTATGTTATTGACTTACCAAACATGGAGGTATAGTCAAATGATTATACAATACATAAAAGAACGGACCAAAATGTTTAAACATAAATAAGACATCATAAATTACAAATTTACAAGACCAGTATTAGAGCGCATATCAAGCAGATTAACAAAATTAATAAACACTGAAGATAGGATCCTATTCATTGACACCCATTATGAGATGAAAACGTCATTATCTGACAAATTATTGGTGTCAAAGTTCATCGATATCAGAAAGAAGCGTATTGCCGAAAGTCAGTATAGAGGTACACTTCATATAAGTGAAATCATCCTCAACTTCGTTCAGATTACAATAATGGCATTTTCTATTTTCTGTTTAAGTGAGAGATGTGCAGATCGGATGAGCGATCAGAGCATAATTACATAATTCTCCATGTCATATGATTTCTTGAAAAGACAGTAAGTTCTCAATTTAGATGGAAACTTTGGTATCTGGTTAAATCCAGAGATTACGATAAGCACGTGAGAGGAGATAAGATGAGATCGTCGAATGCGTAGCAGTGATGAGATTGGGTTTAACCAAAAGGTCAGACCGTTAATTAGATCGAAATTTGGGTGATACCTGTAAGACCAGAGAAAGCGTTAGATCAATTAGTTTTCTGTTGTCAATATGGCTGATTACGAGAGAGCTTATCACCTTTGTGACACTTATCATTAAGTTTCCACCAATATTTAACTGCCAAACTACGCATACAATTTTAATAAAGGATAATTTCCGTAGTTCTCCTCTTACCGCATTATTTGTTGATTTCCTCTGTAGCACCATAGGTCTGTTTAACATGAGTTATAATATGAAAGATTCACCAGGTAATTTATCACATATGGTAAGAAAAATTAGAATCATTAGTTTGGGTTAATAAATTAAGGCGCCCATACTTCACAGCCATAGTTGAGAATTGAGTTGGATTAATGTACAAAATAACTTAAAACTACATTTACTAGAATCACTGAACAAGTTGTCTATGATTTTAAAATAAGCTTTTAGTGCTTTATCTTAAGCCTTTGCCTTAGCGTTAGAAAAAGATCCAGAGGAACAAAGATGATACCTAAATAACAAATCATGGTTACTTTTATTTCATTAATTATCATAAATGAATCGATATTTATCTATGATATGGCCTTTTGTAAAAAATTCATTACATTGATTTATCAATATTGACAAATAATTCCATTTCATACAATAGCTTGTGCAGTTTATCAGGGACATTGAAGACGGAAGCGCCTCTCGAAAGGATAGATTAAATCGTCTGCATACATCAGACAGGTGAGTGGATGGCTATTCAAATTAATGATTCACAATGGCATCAAAATTTCAGGGAGATCGTTAAGAAAGAGTTGCAAAAGTATTGGACTGAGGAGGGCAACCATGTTTGAGCCTACTTAAAGTGTCAAAAGATTCAGTTAACTTTTCATTATATTGATAGCAAATGAAACTGAGGAATACATACTATGAATTATCTTAGAATTGACCACCAATACCAATCTGCGTCAATTTATATAAAAGAGCGTTACGCCAAACAGTATCAATGTCCTTTGAAATATGCAATAAAAAATATATAAAATATGATTTCCGTGCCCGATTAATGTACTTTAAGTATCAATAAGTGTTTTAAGAACAAGAATGTGGTCAATGGTACGTGCGCCCTTCTAAAACCAACCTAACAGCAACAGCCCCCCCCTTCAAAACGGCATCAACTTCCACAGGTGCTAGTTGTTTGAAAGACTTAACGGTAGGAGGGAGCTATTACGCATATCGAACGGTTACAAACGACTTGACAAAGACTAGGCCTGTCACGAATATTAAATCTAAATGACCGGTATGGAAAATACACTATTTTGCCGCGGGGTTAAATCCACTAACCCGAAGGATTTTGAAGCCAATATTTTTTTCTTAATTTATCATGATATTACTAAGATATTGAACAAAGGTTTACGAGATGATTTTTTAATGTCACGGGGACTGAGACTGCCATAGTAAATGAACGTAAGCATTCCACAAATTACCGTTGGAAATCCCCAATGCCCAAATCGAGCAGATCGTGTCCTACCCCCCCCTGACCCGTTCTAGTTTCTGGTTTTGCTAATAAGAGGCGATCGACACGAGACAATTCGAGAACGATCCTCCTGAAGTAAAGTTTTGCAGGTTGATGGAAGATAATTTGTCATGCAATTATAAAACTGGTTCTCTATTCGAAGTTCGCAAGTCTTTCACAGAGTTAATAAAAATGTAGGAAAATATAGTTAATGAAAAAAAACAAGCCTCGGTACTACCAATTAAACGTGTAACTTGGAGCGTCTTGCATTCGAAATTCCGGTGTGCAGTGCATTTAGTGGCTTTCTTTTTGGAAAAGATTTTGTGTTCTTTTTTCATTGAGCCAGGGCTCTCTTACCTGGCCACCTCAATTCAACATAAAAAGTGGTACCCATGAGAGTTCTTCATTTGTTCAAAAAACAAACCCTCCTTTTCAATGATTTTTCATACTGTCCCGAATGCAGTTTCATGTGTTTATGTTATCACTGTTTATAGTGCAAGTCAACATTAAATGGTTGTCCTTACATGATGATCACATTTCATGCAGTCTGGCCCGGGTAATGAGCCACTTGAGTGGTCATACAAAGGTATTAATAATACACATGTACATTAGGTACATCTCTTATGCTATGTATTCTCAAGATGCTAACAATCGTAAATGGCATACCTTCTTAACATACACGGAAAGCTCCATTGCAATGATTATTTGTATAAGAGACGCATCTTCACCAATACGCTTCATTATAAACAACTCTATCGTGTTTACATTTCCCAAGTTATGGTAAGAATAAACTGGACACTACCAAATACTTATGCATTCTCTCCATAGTGAATGCCCATGATACGGGTTAACCCGGCCCATACAGGCCAAAATATCCTTGCGAATTGTGTGATACGGCAGTGAATGGGGAAACGTTGTGTTCGTTGTGACACTGCCTTTTGTTGGTAATCATGTAGACTGCATGAGCATGAGCACCAGAGTTTATGATGATCTTAATATACAAGTGGTATTAGTTGATTTGTTATGCCTGTGGACCAAACTATTCATACAGCACACTTGTTTACTAACTGATGTTCCGATGAAAAACAATCTAATAGTTTTTCACAGCTTAGCCTCTATACGAAGAAAATGCGCAGCTCGGCTCACCTAAAGCTGCCTCAAACAATCACCCAAACCCATTAATCTGAAGGTGCGACAAAAGAAATGTGACTAAGCATGGCCCACTGCGTGTGTTTGGTTATCAATTGTCAAGAATCAATTCCAAAAAAGAATCCTTGGCGACATGTATTGAGACACACCAACCCCAGTTATCATATTAACAGAATCATAGCTTCGATTCTGGAATTTTTGAGTATGAAGTCTTTCCGTCAAACTTGTACCCCATTTCGGAAGGAGTAATTGGTACCATCATTCGAGGGGATTCTTTGATTATTTGAGAAATGGATCTGATCGGTAGCACAATGAGATTGAACTTGACACAGAGTGCGAACATCTGGGTTAAAATCCAATGATTGGATGTAAAGCAATCCGTTTGGAGCATTCTATCGTCCCCGATAGAATGAACAAGAAAGTACATGTCCTTTTGAAAAACCTTCGGCATGGTCTTGGCAAATATCAACATACAGAATGGTCCCACATAGTTTTAGGGGCGGCGACTTCACAACTCTTGGTGAGATATTATGGGATGCCCCCACCATCAGACAGAGGGAAAGTAAAAGGGTCGCTATATCTTGTCATTACTTGGACATTATTGATGAATTGAATGAATTCTGTCTCACCCGCTGATAAAAGAACCTACCAGGAAGGACAATATCCTTGACCTATTTTTTATTACGTCAACCCCACTTAGTGGAAGCGCGCATATGTAATTCCTGGTATCAGCGACCACGACGTGAATTCCCTCAATATTTAGCCACCAAACCCAAACTCAACAAGCATAAACCCAGGAAAGTATTTCTGTCTAATAAGGCCAATACACATATCTGAAAAGGACTCTTTTTTTGAGCTTAAGTGGAGAAATTACACCAACAAATCTCCTCCCAGTCCAACAAAACAGCCGAGGATCTCTGGATTCAATTTAGGTATGGTAGCCACCAAGGCATGGATAAGAATATACCTTATAAGATGAGCTTCTAAAAAAAGGTTCACACTCCCTGGAGAAAACCATCTGTTTCGAGGAGATTAGACAAAAAAAAAAAACGTGCCTTCAACCAAGCCAAGAAAACCGTTAACTGAGCATGACTGCGAAGTTTATAAAACTCCGTAAACTGGCTCAGAAGGATCCAGAGTGGTCTTATTGGAATCATATTAGATCTACATGCTTTCATCTTCTAAACAGTCTGGTCTTTTTTATTAAGCGCGATGAAGAAAGACTCTTCGGTATTCCAGTCATTGAGAAAGGATGGTCGCTTATTCTCTGAAAACAATCAGAAAGCTGAGTATTGAATGAACAATTCCAAATCGCGGTGTTCACAGATGAAGACACCCCCTGGACATTCTGAAAGACGAGCTACAATAAAACCCATTCATACCTGATATCAATCAACATATTGACAAACAGATGGTGTTTTAAAATGTTGCCTGAAGGCTCTAGAATGAGCACAATGCCGCTGGCCCCCGATGTTTCAACAAAAACTTTTGAAGATGGCAGCTGGGGAGATTTACACCACCTGCTTTGACCACAATAATATTATTTTCAAAACACATTCCCTGAGTACTGGTGTGGTTCCATCTGATTGGCTTACAGCAAACATCGCTCCGATCTATAAGAAGGGGGACAGCCACAGCAAGCACCTACCGTCCTGTGTCACTGACAGCATTATGTAGTAAGCTACTAGAACACATTTTGCATACCCGTAAACACATCATCAACACCTTGACCAGTAAAAATCTTATCTGACAAACAACATGGATTCCCGCTCTGGACATTCCTGCCTGCGAAACCCAACTGATCCATACAATACACGACTTGGCTGAAGCCCTCGACAATAAGATCCAAGTTGATATCATCATTATGGATTTTCCAAATCGTTCGACACGGTCCCACATAAACGCCTTCTTTATAAGATCAAGATATCACGGTATACAATTAACACCTTTTGTCTGGATCTCAAATTTCCTTACAAACGGAAACAGCGTGTTGTGGTAAGACTGAGAATGTTCCACCAGACTGGACAACATGTGAATCTGGAGTGCCGTCCAGGGACTGTGTTGGGCCATTGTTGTTCTTTGATTTACATTCAATGACCTGCCCAATAACATCAAGGCTAATGTTAGGTTATTTGCATGCTGCGTGATGTAACCCACCTGTGCGTAAAGAGAGTGACCACCATCAGCTCCAAGCAACTTTAACCCTTTTAAAAAGTGGCAGAAACTATGGCATATGAAATTCAACGTTTCTAAGTGCTTTGTAATGAATCTCTCTCATGCCAAGTCACCCAAACACTTTACCTATCATAGGTAACTCAATTTTACAGGAAACTAAATCACATTCATATCTAGGACTCGAACTAACAAATGACCTTAAGTGGGGGAATCATGTCCAATCTATTGTGACCAAGGCAATAGGGCCCTGATTTATTAGGTTGGAACCTCTTCTTCCTCCTGCCCGCAGGACTTAAAATCTACTCTTTACTGCGTATCAACTTTGGTCTCGCCCCCACTGGAGTATTCCTGCAACGTGTGGTCCCCTTACACTCAAGAGCTGGTTTAGCACTTGGGAAAAGATCCAAGAAGAGCGGCTTTCGTTTCGTGTGGCAATACTATAGGCAAACAAGCAGTTGTAACATCAATGCTCAACACTAATGGGATACAGTTAGACGTGAGAAGGAAAAATAGACGTTATCCATGTTCCACAAGATACATCATGGACAGGCTGCCATCCCATCAGGAAAGTTTCTTCTACGCCCGGTCATACGCCATTCTTCCTCGTCATCTCCATAAACCGCCTACCAAATACACCTCAAAGAACGACTGCCACGGTTTTCATTATACCTAGAACTATCCCGTGATGTAATGATCTTTCCACACAGATCTCGGATCAATTCCGACCTGAACAATTCAAAGAAGCTGTCACGCACCATCTTCGCAGCAAAAGAAAAGGAAAACTCAAGCAACTAAAACCCCCTCTCGCACACCCATAGTCTTCTGGTTTGGCTCATTTTTGAGCGTTGAGAATATTGATCCGATCCCTTTATAGCTAGAAAAATAAATTACCATTCTTCAACTGTCGCAGTCGTGTCATAAACAGGCTATTCCCTTACCCTCCCCCCCCTCTGATACTGGATGAAAGCTTACGTGTTGAATAGGAAAAGTTCAGTTATATCTGAACAGCAGCCTAATCCTTTAACTAATCAATTCCAACTTCTTGTATGTTGTGCATTTTTGATATTCTCTCAAATACACCTTTCAAGAAAATTTTAATCCATCACGTCACAGCTGAAAGAATTTTCAAAGAGTAGAATTTCATCCATATACCAATGCAAAGTTTGCAGCCAGATTTGGGATAAAATGCAATACTGGAGCAAATACCCTGATGTGCGACCGACTGAATTGCCTTTTGTAATACGTGAAAGTAGATTCATTAGAAAGAGCAACTTGCTTCCAAAGCATAACACACTAAAAAACGTTTAAATGAAGTCCCAATCTGTTCCTGGTTTTCTGCACAATTTGCAATGTTTATTTGGATGAAAATCTGTCTGTTCCCACCACCTTACCTTGCAACAGTGTACATCTCACTTGTGCAGAGTCCGAACTAATTAACGCTATCACGCTAAATGGAAATTTCAAATGACCCGCTCTTTGTGACGTTCATGGGTCTGGTTCGACCACAATCTGTTTCGACCACTTTTTTGGAACCCTTCGGTCGCATTCCTGTTTCATTATTCATGCCATACACAAGAAAGATTGACGGGTCAATATGCAAGCGCAATGCATGAATGTGATGTGTCTGAACTTCAAAAACCGTCTGCTGCATGTGCCAAATTCAGTCAACCAATTCACTCTGCACCACACACTCGTTATTCCTTTGTATTACTCATTTTCTCAGCTCTGCTATTGTGTTCATTAATAATGGAAATATTACATAGTTTACAGACCTCTGCGAGTCAACACGGAAGAATCAAAAGCGTATATATTATGCATATAAGTCGCTATTAAATTGCGTGAATCTGCCTGCGCTGAATCAAGGCCATGATTATGTCCCCCGGTAATTAATTTTCGATCGGTAAAATAACCGAACGACTTGCCCGGGGAGGGTGCCAAGAATCCACTTTCAGGTCCAGACCGTCGCCACTAGTTTTAATTAGTTAGCACTTAAGTGACTCAAGGGTTTTGCAACGTCCCGTTTTGGCTGGGGGAGGGGGGGGGTGGGCAGCGTAAAAACAAATTTTGGGGGTCCAATAGGAACCCCACACCTTGGTAACTTAAAGAGACACTGGCCCTTTGAAAAATAGTGCGCCCTCAAGAATTTTCAAAATCGATATTTTTGCATGGTTTAAGGCTTTTATATACAAGCCCTCACCCGACATGATTACGACCAATCAGCTTCCTCCTTATGGGTAAACAGAACGATTTTAATAATTTAACGTCGCTGGCGACGCTAACTTCAGCAGACGACGAAAATGGCCGGTGTTTACACAAGAACATACCGCACGCCGTATGCAATGTTTCCCACGCTATGGCACACTGTTTGAATTGGGTCTAATAACCTTTGTGGTTTTCATATAGTTTAGTACAGTCAAAAGATCCAGAGAAGAGGCGGCTCGTTTCGTGTGCAATGACGATAGCAAACACGCAGTGGTAACATCAATCTTCAAACACTCAACTGAGATACATTAGAACTGAGAAGGAAAATAGCACGTTTTTCCTGTTGCCCAAGAGCATCAATGGCCAGCTGCCATCCCATCAGGAAAGTGCTACCGCCCGGTCATACCCATTCTCGTCATCTACATAAACTCGCCTACCAAATACCACCCTCAAAAAAGCTCGCCACAGGTTTTCATTCATACCTGAACTATCCGTGAATGGAATGATCTTCCACCAGATATATATCATTCCCGGCCCTGAACAATTCCAAAGAATCCTGTCCCACCTCTTCGCAGCAAAGAAAAGGAAACTCAAGCAACTAAAACCACCTTCGCACACCCATATTCTTCTCGTTTGGGCTCATTTTTTGAGCGATGATAATATTGACGCAGATCCCTTGATAGCTAGAAAAAAAATTACCAATTCGTCACGGTCGCAGTCGTGTCAAAAACAGGCTATTCCCTTACCATCCCTCTGAATATTGGAGTGAAAGATTACTAATTTGTTGAATAGGAAGTTTCCCTCAATTATATCTGAACACAGCCTAATCCTTTTACTAATCAATTCCAACTTCTTGTATGTTGGTGGCATTTTGATATTCCTCTCAATCACTCTTCAAGAAAATTTTTAATCCATCACGTCAAAGCTTAAAGAATTTTCAAAGAGTAGAATTTTCTCCATATAACTCCAATGCAAAGTTTTCAGTCGCAGATTTTGGGGGTAAATGCAATAACTGGAGCAAATACCTGGATGTGCGACCGACTGAATTGCCTTTTGTTAATACTTTGAAAGTAAGAATTCATTAGAAAGAGCACTGCCCAAAGCATATCACAACACAAAAACAGTTTTAAATGAAGTCAATCTGTTACCTGGTTTCTGCAAAATGTGCAATGTTTTAATTGAGGAAATCTGCTCTGTCCCACCAGCCTTAAACTTGCATCAGTGTCCATCTCAACTTGTGCCGAGTCCGAACTAATTACGCAATCGCTAAATGAAACTTTCAAAGACCCCGCTCTTTGTGACGTTCATGGGTAGTGGTTCACACAAATTCTGTTCCGGACCCACTTTTGAAACACTTCGGTCGCATTTCCCTGTTGCATTATTCATGCCAATACATGAGATTGACAGGGTCCAATATGCAACGCAATCATGAATGTGATTCTTGAACTTCAAAACCGTCTGCTCCATGTGCCAATTCAGCAACCAATTCAGCTTCTGCACACACACAAGCGTTATTCATTTGTATTACTCATTGATTTTCTCAGCTCTGCTATTGCTGTTAATATAATAATAGTAAATATTACTTAGTTTATACAGACCTTTGCGAGTCACCCGGAAGATCCAAAAGCGATATATATAATATTTTGGGGCACTATACTCGCTATTATTGCGTGAACTGCCTGCCGCTGAATCAAGGCCATGATGATGTCCCCGGTGATTTATTTCTATGTATAAACCGGAACGACTTTGCCCAGGGGAGGTTGGCCACGAAACCCAATTTGCCAGACGTCGCCACTGTTTTAATTAGCACTTAAGTGACCAAGGGTTTTTCCACTCCCGTTATTGCGTGGGGGAGGGGGGGGGGGTGGGCAGCGTAACAAACAATTTTGGGGGGCCAATAGGACCCACACACCTTGTAACTTAAAGAGACACTGGCAATTTGAAAAATAGTGCCCCTCAAGAATTTTCAAAATCGATAGTTTTTGCATGGTTGTAAGGCTTAGGTTTTATATACAAAAGCCCTGGTCACCCGAAATGATTAAGACAAATCAGCTTCCGTATGGGGTAAACAGAACGATTTATAATTTAACGTCACCGACGACGTTAAATTCAAGCACGACGAAAATTGGCGTTTTAACACAAGAACACGCACGCCGTATGCCATGTTCCCGATCTATGCACACTGTTTGATTGGTCTATAACCTTTGTGGTTTAATATCAGTTTAGTACAAGTCAAAAATATTCACTTACTCAACCACTTGTTTGATTAAAGTTTCTGAAAACTTAAGTTGCCTACAAATTAACCTAGATGTCCTTTATCCTCATATCAATGTCCCTATCTGTTTTGGGTATGTTATTTGTTAATGTTAAATATATCTCTGTTCCAATGGCCTAGACATATTGGAGAGCAAATTGAAGAAATTTTCATATTTTGTGAAATGTGGCCAGTGCCGCTTTAAGTTGCTAACATGTACATGTGAAATGTTTACAAAATATTCCGATTTTTTTTTCCATGCAATGAAAGGTATTAAATGAAAAAAAGTTGTTTTCTTACCAGTGAGAGCCTGCAAACAAAAATGTTTTTTCTTTTTGGGGGGGTGTTTTACAAAACAAAACATGCAAACTAGTTTTTTTAAAGCTGAAAGACAAACATTTTGCCAAACTATTTGTACGGCCATTGGCAAAAGGAAACCACGCCCCTTCCTATATTTAATGACATTGTTTTGTTGTTATTTATATTAAAAACATTTGCCAAGAAATAAACTTTTTTACAATTTTAGACACAACAACATTCACACAATACCCTCGGTGAGGATTTCATATAATTTCATTATGTACCGTACCATTATCAAAAGAGTACAGCACAAACCGTGAAACCTAACCGCACGCACACAACGCCCCACATAAACACACACGACGTGATCTGCAAGGACTTTTGCAAAATCCCCATGGCCTTTTTCCCAAGCCAAGATCACTTTAATGCCTCTTAATTCTCGTAGCAGTGGCCTCTGAAAAGTGAGGAGGGAAGGCATTTTGTTGTAATGTTTTTTTGACTAAATGACCGCATCAGAAAATGGTGAGGCCTTTTTTTTTATTTGTCATGGCATAGACCCCTAGAAGGTCTTATAGCACATAAATTGACTGTGTTTAATTTAATCCACAATTACCATACCATACATCAACATTTCGGATTGAAAACCTATGAATTTTAAGATATAAAATATTTCCTAAATATCACATCTTATGTACTACCTTTCTCAATAAGTATTAAAATGTAATTTTGCTGTATCTAGAATTATAGAAATTGTATTTTGCTGTACTCATGTATGAACAAATAAACATATGTGATTGATTTGTGTATACAAATACGCTATAAATAATTATTGACCACATATAGAGTGGTTTCTTCGCAAAACGGAATTATCTTAACCATTCAACAAAGTAAAACATCTTAGTCATGTCTATGTCTATTTAAAATTTGTGCTGGTGTATAACAGTTATGTGATACGGTCAGCACGTTTGCGTCAATACATGGCATAGGATAATACACATTTATGAAAGAGCGTCACATGTGAAGGTATATGACGCTACTGTGCCGTCCCCGTATCGCATTAACACTTTACATATCCCATATATACACGCGAATTTCCAATCGCGCTGGTCCAGACAAAATCCCATTTAATTCATTTTACCTGGGTTTATAATAATCCAGATTATGCATGAGACCACTCGATATGTATTCATAATTATTTTTTATAACGTTATTGTATAAGCTATTCTTATTACGGTTCTCCTTTAAGAATCAGTAGGGATTTCAGGGATCCGAGCTCCTGTGGTCATAGACCCGTGACGTTTCTTTTTGACCCGTGAGAATAATTGCCGAGAGTCAATTATGACACGACAGCTTTTTGAGCATCAACATCTCCGATCCTCTCAGCTGAAATTGGGGTGAAATTACGGGCTCAAGTCCTCAGTAATTTACACGCAACGTCTCCATGATGGCCACCAGTTAAAATTTATCTAACTTAAAGCATTTTTTGTTTTGTTTTGGAAGAAGAGGAGGAGGAAGAGGAGGAGGATGAGGAAGATTTTAATAGTAAGTATCATAGCGGTGTATTGATCAATCCACAATGCACCAGTTTTGGGAAATTTCACCTCCACAAGGTCCATGTGATCCCACAAAAATCCTTTCTTAACACATAAAAAACTCTGACTTTTACACTCATTTTTAGCCCATAACAAGTGCAGTACTTGTAGGAATTTTTTGCTTGATCATGGGAATGGCTTGCGGTTCTTAAACTTTTTGAACACTTTTTTATCCCTAAGTACGGACATGCGTTTATAGTACAGTACAGTATCAGGCACATTGCAATGCATTGTGGGACTTGATTCCAAAACACCCTCTGAGTATTATACCCAAAGAAACAAAAACTATCCGACATTTAGGAAGGTTGCAAAAGAAATGAGAACGACTCGGACAGGTTTTGTGGTGCGTGTCTGCAAGAAGTGCAGAAGGCACGTAGGGATTACTCCTGGTGTACATGTATGTCTGTGTATGTGTGGGTGTGTCACTGTGGTTAAAATGTCACCCTTAACCCTAACCCTGACCGGGTCGTTTGGCCGACAACGGCCCCAAATGCAACGAGGTGCAATCTATTTTATTTTTAACGGCCGAGATGCAACGAGTAAGCAAATTTTTGCGTTTCCCATTGCATCTCGGCCCGTTTTTTTCCCGGCACAGGAAGAAGTAGCGTAAAGTCGTTAACGGCACAGATGCAACGAGGAACAATCGCGTCATTTTGGCCCGAAAGTACTGTCCAGATGCAACGAGGAACATCGCGCATTTTTCCCGGAAGACGCCCAAAATGCAACGAGGAAGCATCGGGCCATTTTCCGGAAAGACGTCACCAGATGCAACGAGGAACATCGTGTGCGAATGCAAATGAGAACAGGGATCCAATAACTAAATAATAAATAATGGTATCGTACTGTCACACTGCTCTCATGAAATGCTGTAGCTTATATTCGCCAGTCGTGCGTGGCGGTATTACGCTACCTCATAGTCCCCGTGCGTGGCGGCTATTACGCTACGTTTCATGCTCCGGTTTACGTCATGAAATGCGTTTAGCATCATTAAAAGTAGCTTATCGAAAACGGTGACGCTATCATCATCGATATCGAAATTGTCTATGGGCATTTGTAGTGTCACCCGCCTGATTTGCGCCTTCTGCGGGCAAACCTCCGAAATGCAGTGAAACGCATCCCATCATTTTCCCGGGATGACGTCCCAGGTGCAACGAGGAACAATCGCGTCATTTTTCCGGGAAGAGCGCCCAGATGCAACGAGGAACATCAAGTCATTTTTCCGTAAAGAACGGCCCAGATGCAATGAGAAACATCGCGTCATTTTCCGTAATACGGCCCAGTGCATGAGGTTCAATGAGATTCTTTGGCTCACCTGAGAAAAAAGACTCGTGGGCTAAGGAGGTAGTGTAGGAGCGACAAAAATAGTTTTGACAAGCACTAGATGCACGATAAACATTTTCCGACCGGTACCACGTTTTCGTTGCACCGGCATTGCGCGGGGCCGCGGGTTAGGTTAATATTGCATGCCAATGAGTTCCGTAAGGGCTTGATGATGTAACTTGGTTAAAGGAGGGCGCAGGGTGGGGTGACATGTTGGGTGACCTTGGTGACATTGGTGCCTCAGTTACCTTTGGCCCCATTCACAAACCGCGATGGCAGAGACACTCACGGTCAGGGACCTGCCATGGTATTATTTTTTTTTCCTAAAATTTTTGGTGATGGGATTCCAAAGGTTGGTGGGAGTCCCTGTATGGGGATTAAATGGGCGACCCGATCATGACCTCATTGTTCATAGGTGTCTTCTCCGTCACAATGGAAGCCGCAATCACCAAAAACATCGCGCCGTCATTTGGGTATAATAGAATCAAATCCTTGTAGGGTTGTTTGATTTAAATCACGCTTACTAAAATCGGCAATTTAAGCTCGCTTGATTTTTGTGCGCCTGCCTTAATTTCATGAAGACCCATGGGAGCAACTTTGTGCACTGTTGATGTCTGTTGTTTTGATGTCCTGTTGTTGTGAAAAGGGTTAACATTTTGCCTTATATCCACACGAAAATGATTTAAACCAAAAATTGGGTCAACTAGTGTAACATGGCATCCCCATTTGTTGATGCGGTTCAAAGGTCACATACCAAGGTCAAAGGTCATGTGAGGTCCAGTTGTTAAATTGCTAAAATGTAAAATTGACCTCATTTGGAAATGAAGTTTCCTTGAACCAAACTGAATCAGAGGTGCAACATTGATCCCTCATTTGTTGAATGAGGTCAAGGTCACATCCCAGGTCAAGTCACATACCCTGTCAAAGGTCATTTGAGGTCAAGTTGTAAGAATCAGGGCTGAAAATGTAACATTTGACCTTGTTTGAAAAAGTTGCAGTTCAATTGGAACCAAACTGGGTTTATGGAGTTTGATGCAAACCCTCATTTATAGTCAACGTCCTTCAAGTTCAAGTCATTTAGCCTATCATTCACTAATCGTGACAGCAGGCGACACAAGCGGTCCTAGGACCGATGTATTTTTTTAATCAATATTTTAAGAATAACTTTTTTTTTTTAATTTGGAGAAATTTGTGTATTTTTTTATTCTTCTGTGTTTGTTTTATCTTGGCAGTTTTTGCACATTTTAAAAGCATAACTTGGCATCCAAGACCTCAACTGATATACTTCTTCCAATTATGACTTATCAAAAAGTGGAACCTGAAATACCACTCATTTGCTAATCAGCTTCCAAAATTCTTTAAATATTGATTTTTAATCGTAAGCTACAATGGATTTTAACAAAGGCTACCTTTAGTTTAAATTATCTTAAATCAATCAATTGGAATGATTTAAATAAGTCCTAGGTACTCATAGTCTTTTGGTAATTGATATCATTACTTGTCACCTTGATTTATCCATTTTTTTTCCACTTTTTTTCAAATTTTAAAGAGGAAAATTAGGTTGTTTTTTGCCGTTTGCCTTAGTTTCTTGCACTTTTGCAAATTTTCAATGCACAATTAAAACCCAAGCCTTTCAAACGCGATTTCAAACCGATTTCAGTTTTGCTTTTGCAACCCAGACTGGCCAGAATGGTTGTTGTTTGCTACTATCCTATACTAAGTTAACTATTATCTTTAAATAACGTGGCTTGATATTTGTACAAACTCATTTGCACTTTGATGATTTTGTTTTTTTAAAAAGTGTTGATTAATAAATCTTTTGTTTAATTCTGTTAAATTACAAATAAATGTTTCCAAATCTTTGCTGTGTTGTAGCTCCACTTACAAGTTAACTGCTATGTCCCTAGTACGGATGGTCGGTTGAAATAATGTTTGCAATTGATTTAAGTAGGATTATCGGCTACGGGCTTTGCCCGATCTGTTGAAATCTCATGAAATGTTGTAATGGTGAAAGAAACATGGGTGCCAATTTAATTTTCCAAAAAGGCCGTTTTAGAGATATTGTCACATAATGGTTTTTCAAATCCCATAGACTTTGTACAGGGGCAGTTTGGCAGTATTAGAATAGAAAATGACCAAAATGGGGCAATTCTGAAAAACTAACATTTATTTCAATTATTCTCAGTAATTGATGAGTTATAAGATTGGTGTTTTATTTTTCTTCATGGTTAAAGAAATATTTAAAAGCCATTACATTTTTTATTTTGCTGTGTGTCATTAAAAGCAAAGGACAGGTGGTCGCCAGCAACAACACTTTTTGGTTGAGATTCTAGAAATCCTGAAGTATCCACTTTTCAGAAATTTTTTCCTAGAAGAACCACAACTCCCTTGGTGATGAATAAGGTGTCATATGAAAAGGAAAATTCAAATTTGAGAAAACTTCTAACGTTAGAGTTGCAGATTGCGTGTTCTATTATGATAAGAGTGTTTTTTAAGTGTCTCAAAATTATTTTTTCCCTAAAATAATTTTATAAAAAATTAAACACGTGATTCAAAAAAGCTAACGGAGATTTTAGGTATTTGTTAGATACACATCCCTGGAGTTTCAGCTTAAAAGCACCTTCCATTAGCCTGGAAAATTATTTAGGGAAATTTTTAAAAATAAAATATAAAACACTCTTAAACACATACGCAGTCTTAAAAACGCAAAATTTGTGGAGGAGGTTCAATTCCTTACCATAGTCAAGTTGGACTAAATTGATTGTTTGTAGGAGTTGATTTTGGTAATTTTTCTCTAAGACCAATTTAAGTTTAGTTAGTTTAAACCAAAAGTTTTAAATCGGTTTGTCCCCGTGAACGAGGTGGCCGGATACACCTCACCATCGGCAATACTGCTGTATGAGGATTATTGGTAGAGCAAAAAATAATGACCGGATGCCCTTCCTGACGCCAATCCACAGTTTTCGGTGGTAGGCCTAGCCTTGGGCAAACCAACATGCCCACCATGCAAGGGAGCATATGCTGGATGGCTGCCTTTAGCTCTCCAGAGCCGACGCCCTTTAGGTAGATCTTTTTAATTCTACCAGGGTAACCAGCTACCCTCATCATCAGATTTCCTAAAAACCCGTGGGGGTGTCGGTTAGCCGCCGGACTCGCCCTGGGACGGTAGTATGGTTACCAGGATAACCAGTAGCAGGCCCTCATAAGGAAACCTGACCTGAACAAGTCTAAGGAATGACCTCATGACACCTAGATGCTCTTTTAAATAATGCAAAAGTAACATGTAGATTCATTTTATGATAGAAAAACAATGCAAGTCACATCTTCTAGTATTTCCATATTCATTTAAATGGACTAAAATCAAAAGGGATGTGGAAAAATTCTGATTTAAAAAAACAATATAAAATCATTTAAATCAAAACCAAATTTTTGTGGTCGCCTGCCCTACGGCAGGAAGACATAGGGATCACTTGTTCCACTGGGATGTCTGTTATTGTTGTTGATGTTCTGTTGTTGTTGTTGTCTGTTGTTTAAAAACAGGTTAACATTGCCTGTAATATTCATACGTTAATGGCTTTTAAAACCAAATTGGGTTCACAGGTGCAACATGGCATCCCCATTTGTTGATGAGGTCAAAGGTCACCATACCAAGGTCCAAAGTAAGTAGGCCTAATTCAATAACGCGATGGCAGGTGCCACAAGCGGTCTGAGGACCAATGATTATTTTTTAATAAAAAAAATCACAACCCTGAGCAAATGTGTATTAATTGCCTATAGGACAGTGTGTGCTAATTTAATGTGGTCGACCACACTGAGATGTCTTGTTCATAACATTTAAGGGAACATTTCTTGGGCCAAATGGCTGTATTAGATTCGATTGGTTTGAAACGAAAAGAAACACAAACAGGCTCCAGTGCACCCATTGGATTATACGCTTTATCCTATCTACATTTTGTACTCTGACAGGAAATAAAGCGTGTAATCAAATGGTTGCACTTGGAGCCTGTTTCGTTTCGTCGAATATAAGCCGGCCTATGAGGAATGATTAATGAGAAAATATGAAACTCGGATTATCAAATCTCAAATTTGATGTGGCAGTAAGGTAGAGGAAAGGTTGTTGTTGATGGCTACCACTCTAGGTCAGACGAGGTGTTTGAATCAATCCCATGATGCATTCAGCAATTTCCTATACTGTCCTGTTATCTAAACACGTTTCAGTACTTAAGGATAAAAAGTGTTTCAAAGGTTTAAGAGAACCGCCGATATTTCAAATCCTGCTAAAAAAATCCTAAGTACTGAAGCGTGTGGGCCAAAATGAGCGCTTAAACGTCAGGGTTTTTATGTTGTAAGGAATAGGCTTTTTATGGGATCACTTGGCCCTATTGAGGTGAATTTCCCAAAATGGTGCATTGTGGATTGGACTCTACACACCCTCTGAGGTCAGACATAGGGGATGATACAAATGGTGATGGAAAAATTACCAGCAGGGCAGTATTTGAAGCTTTTTTGGCAAATGCAGTATCTCAATCTATAACCATAATTAAGAGGAGCCAAGCTATTTAAAAAGAACATTCCACAAATCGCTGCCTTCTGAATTTTTTTCAGCAAAGTTCTATTATGGACCCTTCAAAATTCTACAGGTAACAAATTCTTTTTAATTTTGGCCTTTTTTTTTTTTTTTTTTTTTTTTTTTTTTTTTTAATAAAATATTTTTCCTGTGGAATTTTAAAGGTGGGGTACATATGGAACTCTTTCCTTTTTTCTAAGTTATGGGCTTTTACATATCAGCATATTGCAACTTTTTCATTTCATTATAACACAAGGCTTTTTGTGCATTATTGAACTCCATTTTGACTGAAAAGTTGATATTTTTTGATCAACTTCTGGCAGTAATTTCTATGATGGGAACAATTTCTTCTGAAAATGGAAACCTGGGTCTCCAAAGTGGAATTCGTAAAATGCAGGGCCGAGTCCGCAGAGGGAGGTGCAGGGGTGCGGTCGTACCCCCCAAATTGCACAAAGTCACACTTTTGGTGAATGTTTTGGTATAAAAGGTCAAAACATTTTTTAGAGGATTTTTGACAAAAAAAGTCCACTTTTGGTGAAGAGATGTTCAAAAAGCCTTAGGTTCTCCTTTACCAAAAAAGGTTTAACTTTGTGAAGTTCCACACCTCCCCAAAATAAAGATGCGTACGCCTTGATAAAATGTTTGCTTGTTAGATAAAACTCGGGGACGGTAGTCCGAAATCTTCATTTATTGAATTTCAGGATCCTCGTGAAGCCATAGTGAAGGCATGCCAAGAGGAGCCAAATGTGAAACCAGTAAGGCTTTGTTGACGAGTGCACGGATGAAGAGAGTGTCGAGTAGATCTAGAGACTAATACAGAAGAGACCATGTACTCAGAATTGTTTGATTTTATTCCACTGTGTAGACCACGTGTAAGTGATTGATAAGGCCAGAGGGAAAAAAAAAATAAAAAAAAAAAAAGTTTGTGTCAGGCAGGAAATGAAAAAAAATTGAAGCAAATGCAATAGCTTGTTTAAGTTTTATTGGATGAAGAGACCTTATGGTGTGATTTTGGGTATGTACCAGGGGGGGTCTCAATTTGGTTTGGGTAGGGACGTTGCCTCCGAGAATCGGCTAGTAGGACCCATAGCGATACATTTTTGCCAAAAAGGGGGACCAAATTGTATTATGTAAAAATACCGTTCTGATGCTATTTCCACTCGGAAATTATGGACACCTTCGAATTAACACCTGTAGATGAATCATCGCTCCTCTACCAACCCAGTTTGTGGCTCAGTTGGTTAGGGTGAAGTCACTATAAACGGAGGTCGCCGGTTACGTCGAAATCCAGCTCCAGTGTATTATTACCATCTAATCATTCTTTTTCTCTTATTTTTAAAATTTTTTATTCACAGTCTGCTAACAAAATCTTTGCCAATGTGAAATGATTGTCCTCACTTGACAAGAAGGCATCTCTGCAATATTAACATATCAGACATTGTTTAATGACAAAATGGCGTTTGTCAACTAGGTAAGAGCTGATTCAGCACCTGGATTGAAGTTATTAGACTCAATGAATAGCAAGTATTCAAGTTTACATCAACTTGCAAACAAATTGTGTTGTTTGGAACTTTAATGTCATTTTTGTGTCGTGATTTTTACAAATAGTGAGCCAGAAGTTGAGTTCTAAGGGGATATATGACATGTGGTGTGAGTAGGGAGGATGAGAAATCCATCTTCTTTTATTCAAATAAGTCAAAATTAAAGGTGCCATTTGTCTTCAAATTGCTAGTGTTAGGCAATCAACACCTATATACTTTTCATTGTGAAAATCAGACACTTAAGCATTTAAAGTGGTCCTGAAGATGCCATTACGATGTTTTGCGCCTAAAAAAAGTCGGATCCCGACTTTATTTAACAAAGCTAAAAATCGTCTTCTTGACAACTACGGCATGTTACGCTTAGCCACTTACAGGGGAATTTAATACAATAATTTCCCAAACCCAAACAGTGCAAAAAAAAATGCACTTCTTTGATGAAAAATAGGGGGTGCT
>JAMKCH010032791.1:0-16873 GCA_023653785.1 Ophioderma brevispina
CAGGCAAGCATTTAGACTTATTACTGCTGTCGAGATTGAACCTTCATCGCAATGAGTTAAATTAATAGTGTGCTTATACCAGCATATCGTTATTGAGCCATATGAATATAAATGAAATGTTGAAACTTTTTGAAAATAGCCACAAGTCAACGGCGTAGGTAGACAGCTGAAACATGAATGTGTTATGCAGTTTCCATGCTTGAGGGATATAATCCTTCCACTTAGGACACGCTACGTACCTGTATGACACTTAGTTGGCTAAAGTTTAGCTTGAAGTTTGGTTAAAAATTTGGAATTTTCTTCTCCAAGTTTATTCTTGGATTGTTTAGGCAGTTTTAGATAAACGTAATTGCCATTATGCCGACTGAGAGTCTCCCACGAGTAGTGTACTTATAGTGAGAGCGGCCATCAAAAGTAGCCTTTAAATTGGGGGTTAAATTGCAAAACCTGGGGGGGGGGGGGGGCAAAGAGGCACTGATACCATTGGTTCCTAACACTATGACGACACAAAAATGTATTATGGCCATTCTGTAGGGAGCGTCCGTGAGCTAGGGGCTCGCAAATGATTATGCAGGGGTCAAAATTGAAAGTCGGTCCAATTTTTGTTGTTGCATACCAAAATTGTCGTATGATCACAAGGAGTCTAAAATGTATGTTTTTGTCCTATCTCCAAATTACCCCGATGGGAGTTATAAGCTGAAAACCATTATTATAGGGTCAAGGTTAAATTTAGCTTCTACAGGGGTCACATATTGAAAATGCTTCAATTCATTGGAAATGGTCTCATAGTATTTGTAATTAATCACAATTAAAATAAGGTATAGTGTGGACAATGTACAATGTATAGTTACCAAGTTACACCCAATAACCCCTATACCCCTACGAGGTATAATGGGTAGTACTAAGGAGGTGCGTAACTTGTTAATTCACATTGCAGATAGTCGAAACACTTCCTTATGGTATTGTGATAACATTATAACCATAGAGACATTTCCAATGAATTAATATTATTATAATTACCTACATACCTACATACCTTTTAATACCGTAATTTATACCTTTCGGATTTTTTAGCGGGAGTTATTAGCTCGATTAAAATATACTCGTCCTTTTTTTCATAGGGAGCATCCCGAAAACTGGTATTTCCAAAATTCCAGTTTGATTCATGACTGTGCGCTTTGATGCTATGCGCACATATTTTATGATCTGCCCCATGGCACTGTGTTGTAATTTCTGCCGTTTACGGACAGAAAATCCAAACACTTACGAATTTCTTCAAAAACTGATCGAATTTGCACCTAAGATTAGGCACACGCACTATAATGGCCAACCGTTCTGAGTATCTTTCCCAGGGATACAAAAACTTGACTGCATTGGTGCTCAACTCACGATAACCGTCTTAGGGTCATGATTCCTGCGCTAATCCTTTACGCCGACGTGTATCGCAAGCCTTAACCCTCGCTACCTGAGCCATTTTTTTGTAACACAACTCCCGACGGGGGGGGGGGGGTGGTTACCACCCCCCCTGTGATTTTCGTTACTGAACCCCGATTCCTGTAAATTTGATTCCAAAGGATAGCTTAGAGTTTCTTCTTTTCCTTGGTACCAAAATAATACGACATCCCCATTATGGACGTCACCATGACGTCATATGTTTGAATTTTTGTCACTGTGTGTGTCTATGGCAATGGCCGTTTTGCGAACCTTATGACGTCATTATGATGTAAGTCTAGGCATGTTGGTACCAAGTTTGGTAACATGGGAGAGGCGGACCATGAGCTATCTATTGGTACCAAAATCAAGTGTCTGTGATGTTCCTGATTTGTGTTAGGCATGTTGGTACTTCTCTTCCGAGGGGGGGTGGTTACCACCCCCCCCCCCTATCGATCACTGGGATCACCCTGTATCTTACCTTACCCCGGTGGATGTTTGTTTTTGGATTAAAAGGAGCGGAACAGTTCAATGACAATTACATGAAATAATTTGGGGGGCACCAAAAAAGGGTTTTTAGCAAGCCGGGGGAAAAAACCTAAGGGGGTGGTACACCCCCCCCCCCTCGGTAGACGATGGTTAAAGGCCAAACGTATTGCCGCAACGAGCAAGTAGCACGCCGTTGCGGTGTTGGCCAATAAATATAATTGTCTGTGACGTATTTCAACAATAGACCGCCACGCGTTGCAAAGTATCTACAAAGTGTTTGTGGAAACTATTTTTGTTCTTATAATTATTTTTGTCCGAGATGGCCGCCATTGTCTAAGATGGCCGCTATGATATATTTAAGATGGGTTTATGGAGCAGTTGAAGTTATATAACTCAACAAATGTATTTTATGGATCGATCTTCACTTTTACCAGCCCAAAAAAAAAGAGCTGGTCAAGCAAATCCCAAGTATCACAAACATATTCCAGCCAGCCAGCTTGAAATTAATGCCACGTGATTCGTACATTTAGGAATTTTTTACATTTAAAAAAATACATATTGGCAATGGCATGCAATAAAAGCAACTCAACACAGTCTTGGATAATAATTCTATGTTTTAATGCAGCAATACACGACATGTAAACATAATTTAGAAAAACCGACTGACAAATATAGTATGGGGCGCAGGGTTCCTGCGTTGGTTTTTACTGGACCCCATATTCCCAAATGTTCGAATTTCTGATCCATGAAATATTTTGAAGTCTCGATCCACCCTACGAAATGTTTGTACTAAATCAAGTACTCCATGAATTTTATGAAACGTGTGAAGTTTTTTAGGCTCTTTGTTTTCTGTAAGACTGCCATAAAAATGTCAAGGTAAATTAAAATTGTATATTATCTCGTGCTATCAAGCTCATTTGCATATGGATGTCCAAAGTGGCAAATCATTCAAAACATGTTTTTGTTAATATTACATACATCACCAAGCATCTTGGTGACATCTTCAAGATTTTGCACATTTAAATGGGAGATACTTAGCTCATTTGCATTTTTTCTACTGTAGTTAAAATGTCAGTTGAAAGCCCCGCTACCAAACTTTATTGTTACAGTAAATGTGCATTTTCCTATATTTGTGATACACATGTAGATTTTTTTTTATGATTTAACGCAAAACTGTTTTAAAAATGAGCATCCATACAACAGACTTGAAAATTGTATGCTTGTATCGCATGATTGTCGACTTGAAACCAGCAAAGTCGGACTTTCCATAAATCTGCGGGTAAATCTGAGTTTGATAGAGTTTGAAGACGTATTTGAATGGTTTTCACATCAAATAACGGTTTAGCATTAAACAATAAATCATGACAATTCCTGATTCTATGGTGCTTTGGACAACGCCACGCCACAACAATTCTCTTCTTCGATCAATGATTGAATACCTTAAAGTCTGAGCTTGCAAACGTCATGGATAACCAGCAACACTGTAGTCGCAATGATGATTTTCCAGCGATTGTGTTGTAGCAAGTGGTTTTATTATGCAAAAAAGTTGAAGAAATTGCTCAACCAAGGAATCAATTTAAAATAGATATATACACAAAAAACCTTATATCTAGAACGATCTGAGCACCCTTAATTTACCTCTCAAGGCGCAAGAGGACGTATTCATTATGTGTGCTATTTCTGAACTGACGATAATGAATAGTCTGATAATGAAACGTTAAAAAATCCAAGACTCACTTCCAATAAATTTCAGAGCTTTTACTGGGCGGATCAATGATACTTTGTTCATAAAAACAACACAATAACACATAGCTGGCTGTACATAACTCGTGCTGCAATATATTTTAATGATATTGTCAATGAAACTGGACTGCATAATGAATATTTTAATTTAGTTTAATTTGTTGGTGTTTTGTCATCCTGTATAATAAGCATGTGTTTAAAGGCAACCACTTATTTCTATTGTTATTCAAATAGGCAACTGATACATGAGCTGATAATGTGTTGGTAAGATTTGTACTGGAAAGCTTGAAAATTTACTTTAATTTTATGGTCATTATATGAGATATCAAGTACGTGTATTTATCACCATATATGTATCAATGCTTCGTAACCCTCGGCTACCTGTCCATTTTTTGTAACAAAAAAACCGAAGGGGGGGTGGGGTGGTTACACCCCCCTGTGATTTTCGTTACTGACACTCCATTCCTGTAAATTTGGTACCAAGGATAGCTTAGAGTTTCTTCTTTCCACTGGTACCAAATAATACTAACATCCCCATTAATACGTCACCTCATATGTTTGGTGAAGTACGAATACTGAATATAGGTGGAAAATTGATATTTCGCATTTTATCGACTCAAACACCTTATTATAGTCTAAATGCTTCCCATTATATTAAACTAGTCGTTTCCCATCAAGTAGAGTCAAAAACCGCATAAAAAAGCTGATTTTCCAACCTTTTTGGCGAACAATTGAATTTTTCACTGTGTGTGTCTATGGCAATGGCCGTTTTGCTGATATCGACTTTATACGTCATTGTGACGTAATGCTAGGGCCATGTTGGTACTCGTTTTTGGTATCAATGGAAGAGGAGGACCATAGCTAATCTATTGGTACCACATGAAGTGTTTTGCTTGTTCCTGGTTGTGTTAGGCATGTTGGTACTTCTCTTCCGCGGGTGGGGGGTGGTGGTTACCACACCCCTATCCATCTTTGGGATCCACCCTGTATCTTACCTATACCCCGGTGGATGTTTGTTTTTGATTAAAATGAGCGGAACCTGTCAATGGACAATTGCATTAACTAATTTTGGCACCCAAAAAAGGGGTTTTAGGCAGCCGGGAAAAACCGGAAGGGGGCAGTGGTAACACCCCCCCCCCTTCGGTCAGACGAGGGTTAAAGGGAAAGACCGTTTTTAAAGGGACTAAAGGAACATAACTGCCACTCCCTCCTGGAACCCTTCCTGTTTTTACTGTTTTTTAAAATGTAAACATCAAAATTTTTTAAACTCCTGGAATGATTTCAGTAAGGTCCTTTCATTATGTTTTTTTTTCAAAAACTCATGTCATTATGTCCGCTTTAAGTACAGTGTCAACCCCTGATTTTCCGAGTTATCTACTTTGGTTTGTACTGTCAAATATATGGATTTATGTATTTAAGAGTATACATTTCCCTAGAAAGCAATTGGACATGACCCGATGGTGCATCAGATTAATCGAAGTTTTTCCTTATTTTGAGAAAAATACTAAACAACATGATTTTGCCCAAAAATTTTCAGACAGCATAACAAACAATTTTAATTTTCAAGATTTCCTATGTTATTTTTTAGAAACAACAAGATTTGTCTAGGAACGTTTTTTTTTCAATTTTTTTTAAAATAGAGCTTCCTTCGATATAAGGAAAATGTCCAAAAAGTGTGATTTTTCCTTTTCTTTTTCCATAATTTTGAGTATAATCTTGAATATCTTTAGTTAGACATCGAAAGAAAAAAAAAAAGAAAAACAGTTCCAAGAGAGACCGATTGCTATCGTAGGACAACGTTAAACCTTACCTTTGTACTTCGTTATTTTTGGAGTTATCTTTGGTCTGAAAATTTCCAATTTTTTCGAAAATTTAACATTGAGAAAATCCGAAGTTTTTATTCAAAAAAAGTGACTTTTCACGCCATTTCGAGCTGTCTCTTTCTCAAATAAATTATCCTTGAACTTCAAAATTGAGTATGTTGTGCAAGTGAATGAAATTACATCTTTATGCAGTATTGGTAATCAAACATCTTTTGTCTCTAACTCCAGAAACAGAAGAAATGAAACTTTCATCTGTCTAGTGCTTTTTTACATTTTAAAATCCTATCTGTAAAGTTTCGCGCCGATATGTAAGAGCTAAAACCGTGATTTTGGAATCTCCATAGAGTACTGGGTCAAAATTACTATTTTTCCATAGAGTACTGCGTTAGGCAAACTATATTTGCCGACCAAAATGGTGCTTATTTTCGCTCAAAACTTCCAACCAAACATCCACAATCCTAAGATTTTCACATGGTAAATGAGACAAATAGTAGATTTCTTCAGGTACAAAAATTTTTACCACTTCCATAAAATCTTGAGTTCTGGGGACGAAGTTATTAGCCAACTTTAAATTGATATTTACGGATTTTAATTTATGATGTGATTTGTGTTTTTTCATCGATCTAAACAAAAAAGAAATACCTAAACCTATTAAATCCAGTCCTATTACTTCCGGTATTAAAAAAAAAAACCAAATAATGGAAACACCCAAGAAAATGGTTAAATGCTTTTTACCATATAGCAAACTATAACTTTTCTAATCCTTATAAGTCAGACGAACATGTTAATTTACATTAGACCAAAATTTGACTCGATTTTAACATTCTCTGTAGTACATTTTCCCCTTGAGGAAGTGGGAAGCAGTCCGACAATTTGCACCCATCATTTTCTTGACTGTTCACAGTGGGGTCAGAAGTCTCGATTTCTGCAAATCATAGTAATACTTCGTTACCATTGAGAGTTTGGCCATAAAATTGGTACTATGGGGTTTTCTGTGATGCTGAATCAGAATCTGACTGTTGCTATGCTGTCAGATTAACCGTTTAATCCCTTACGGGTGGTCTAGGTTAAATCATTAGCTTTGGTACGAGGGTGTTTTGTGATGATGAATCCTAAGTCTGGCTGCTATTTATGCTGTCGATTCACCATTTTTATTACAGGGAATGTGTCCCAAAAATAAACCAACCACCAAAGAGCCCTCATTTTGATACCTTAATTTACATATATGTTAAATATTGTAAAAAACATTTATAAAATTGCAGTTCATTAGCTTTTATAAAAACCGAAAAACAAAAAAAAACAAAAAGCTTTCAGATACGGGGTAATAATTATTGAAAACTGAGCCGCCTGAAGGCAATAACCGAAATGATATTCTATCGGGCAATGCTTGCAGATGGTAAAGGACCACAGGCACTCGCAAAACAAAACCATTAACAGTTATAAACATTTCTCTTGATTAAAATATTGCCCACTGTTCAATATAAAATATCAAATATCCTAGATAATGCTATCTAAATCATAAAATAATAATTAAAATAGTACCTCTTTCCATCGTTTGGATTTGATATAAATTGAACATATCCTGTGCGGCCATCCACTTTGCACACTAAACAGAATGTAATTGCAACAACAGTGAACGTCTGTAAAATAGGGTGGTTAACCTTAAACAATCGACATCTGATACGGAAATGAAGATTTAAAAAGTCTTTCTTGCTGCCCTCTGAAAAATGAAGTCCATATAGACTTAGAATGAATGAAGAGACTGAGTTCTGTCAACTGTTTACCATACATCGTCCTCCTACCCTTACACCTCCAATTGAATGAAATACATTGTACAAAATGACACAAACTGGGATTTTTCCTGTCTTGGGAAAATGGTGGAAAATGGTGCAGATTTCCGGAGTGGCAAATGTATCGCCGTTGTTTAAAATAAAAAATAAATGATTCCCAAAACAGACCTATTTTGGAAGACATTTATTTAGACCAACCTGATTTGAATATGATCAAATAAAAAATAGTTAATTTAATAATAATAATAATGATACGTGGAAAAAATTGCACGAGCAGTGTTCTTCATGAGGGGCGTTAGAAACGACCCTCTAGATCCATGGGTGGCGGCTGGTGGCAACCAAATTTTATTGTATCATTACCTTTACAATAGGGCCTGAAAACTGTAGTTGTGGTTAGAAGGTGGGCAAGTATAGGCAAAAAAAGTACTAGTCATTTTTATAATAAGTGATCAAATTCGACCCTTGACTATATATGCACTCCAATTCCAGAAAAAGAATACTGAAAATCGTTTCAAGACATTTGTATGGATAAAAAGGGCAAATATAGATAAAAATCAAGAGAGGTTTTCAGAGTCATTATTAAAGCCTTTGATTGATAACACAACGCGAAATCTGCCAAAGTGTTACGCATAATTTTTGAAAAAAGTACCTGAAAAATTACTTTATGTTGTTTTCCGTGGACGATGTTTGGGGTACCCCGGATTTCCTAGAGTCAAACAATTTCAGAATTACTAATGTCTGGATGTTTATTGGGTATTGGAAACATTGAATGAATGACATTGTGAAGGGTCATTTTTGAATTCTTGACACCCCTTGCCCACTGTGCTGTGTTGGTTCCCTAGTGAATGAAAAACAGCACAAAATAAACTTAGCACCAAAAACCACGGGAACTGTTACGTTGGTCTTGCATTAAACAAAACATACTGAATTCACTTACATTCTCTTCTTTTGTAAATAAGTATTAAGATTTAATTAGTGTGTTATCAAGGAGAAAGTATTTGATGTATATCAACAAATACATTTCCTACATTGTATTACCTGCTATAATTAGGGACACCAGCACCCAAAGAAGCCAACTTAGAAACACAAATATGTTATTCCTTGTTTAAAAATTAGTCAAAATGCACTTAGTTGGGCTTGCTTTCAGCCGCATGAGTCTTGAAATAGACTGGTTCCATTTTTCAAAAAGTAAAACTACTCGAAGGCATTTTTGAGTGTAAAGCAATTGAAACAGGTTTCTATTGGAACTTTTTATGCTGATTCCAAATCTTTCCGGTCACCAAGCTTAATTTTTAGGGGAAGTGTGCCTTATTGGCATAAATTCAAAATGGCCGCCATTTTAGTTTAGTTTAGTTAGATTTTATTTGGCATCCAACATAATAAATACATACATCTAGTAATAGAATAATGAAGGACAAGAAGTATCACACGCCACACATACAGGACATCAAAGTGAGATACATGGATAGCCCATTAGCATGTTTGCACACGTTTAAGCTTATTTTCCAATGGGGTCCGAAGATTAAAGATGACTGTGGGCGAGGGTTAAACATTAAAGGGACACCAAGGAACATCGTGGACAATAAAAACTACAGCGCCACAGCAAAAACGGAGTTGAAACTTGGAAATAGCTTCGCCGTGTATATAGCCAGGTGGCAAGTTTCAAGGCTTATCTGCAAGATGTTTTAACAGCAAGTTTGAACCTGGCAAGCTTTATTGTCGATGCCTTGGATTGAGGGGGTTATAGAGAATTCTCAATACACTAAGAGCGGTTATAAAAAGATGATTTAAAAGCTATGCCTTAACGCGAGGACCCTGAAATTGATGACTAAATCGGGTACGGTAAGAGTGAATATTTGGAAAACTCTAGTGAAGTTTTGACGAGATAAGTGGACCTATATGTTATGTACGATATGAAAACGTGATCTAACCTCATTTGCTTTGCACGATCTTGAATGCTAGGAACTTGACAGAGTTACGAACAATTTAATCAATATGCTTTCTTGGTGGGTAATTGAGAATAAACCGAATGATCTTGTTTTGAGAGATCTGCAACTTGTGTTTTGATTTCGAGCTAATGCCAGAAAACCAAGAGGTACAGCAGTAGTCCAAATGACATTGCAGCAGGGTAGCGCAAAGATTTCTGCGCAAAGTCTGTTGAGATAGCTGGAATGCCTATATAAAAACTTAAGCCGGCCAACAACCTTTGTCCAACTAAATGTCAACCATGTATCACCTGAAAGCGTCTGGTCTCACGTTACACAAGATATTTGATAGGGAGTCTGGGATTTTTATTGTTTGGTCAAATAATTTATAGTAAAATTGGGTACCTGGGGTGGGAGCCCCAAACAAGAGACCATTCGGTTTTTTTTTCCGACATGAAGTGATCGCTTGTTGTCGATCAAGCCATTGATTACATTGATTCAAGTACAGAGCTTTGAGCTCACGAGAATACATCGGGGTGTTTTTATCTGACTGATGATGATGAACACTGTCATCCGCATAGAGTAACAGCTTTATGTATCGAGGGGATGGAACCATATCCTACTGCAGCATAAGTACAGCAATGGGCTAGTAGGCTACCTTGGGGAAACACCACAGGGACACCTTTTGGAAAACTTAGATGACATAACAATCGATACAACCAAGTGTTGTCTATTTGAAAGATAGATTAGGCATTGAACCACCCCCGGTGCGGTTATCCCCATTCCACTCACTGCCACACAGCAACGCTTACAGTAATCATAAAATATCATGATTCACATCTGCTCGAACGGACAGTTTTTGCACTACGTCTCAATAACAGCCACGCGCACCACCAACATAATTACACATCTGAAGTCAGCTTGTGTTATGATATAGTCGTTAGATAAATCTGTAGGCATAGAGTTCGTTTTCCTTGTAGAAAATCCAAGCACGAAAACCTGATTGATATGGATAAATATTAATCTTGTTGAAAGATTACTGCTCAAACTTGGATATAAACACATTTCTAAGTATTTTGACATGGCAACTAAGAATGCGTTACTGGCCGATAATATAATGGCCACTTAAAGTTGGCCTCATACCTTTTTATAGAGAGGGATCACCACTTTTAGCAGACTGAGTTCATCTGGCACAGTTTGGGAGTAATGGATTAAATTTACTATGTATGTAATAACTGAAGAATTTGAGGTGCTCAGTCTTTCAGAAATTTGGGAGCCAACTCGTCCAGGCCGGTGCCTTTATGGACATTCAGGTTAGAGAGTTCATTTTTAAAATAAAATCCTCACTAACTTGCTTAAGATCAAATTCGTTAGGGGTAACACCTTTGTTCCCGGTAAAACGCTTGAATGTACATGCGCTTGTACAATACGTCGTTAAAGCAGGAGGTAGTTATAGTTCTCACCAAGGACGAAGCATTGGATGTAAAGAAGGTATTAATATAATTACAGACCGAAAAACAAAACAAAAGGATCGTAACACAAATCGCCAGCAATGTTAAAACCATCTTGGCCTTATTTTTAGACTTTCACTGTAGGCCAAGCGTTTTAAGATGAGTCAGAGTCGTTTGGGGTCACCCATGATATCCTCGAGTTTGGATTTGAAAATAGGAGGCTTTTGCTTTCTTGACATCCCGCTGGACTTCGTTATTCGTAATGCAGTAAAATTTTAACATTTTTTTTACATAACTCAAGATTAAGGCTTGTAAAGACTTCATTCTTGTGTCTATAATAGTTTTCAGGGTCAGAGAACACAACTAGACCATCAGTTAAGGTATTATGCCATATATTGACAATTATTTTAAAAAAAAAAAAAAAAAAAAAAACCATTTGATTTTTTTTATGCAAATTATCTGTGAACAGAACATGGACATAATGCTATAAGGTCATGCACCAAGAGTTGGGAGCAAAATGTTACATGCTTGAAACTACCAACTATACACGTTTTCACACTTAATTATGAGACGTTAGTCATCATTTTTTTTAGATAGCGATTAAAACTAATATATTGTTGTGAAGCTAAAAATATAAGGAAGAAAATATGCAACTTGTATGTGCATTACAGGGTGCCACAAGTGTATATAAGGTGGAAAAGTGGAAATTTGGTTGTAAAAAGGACACAATTTTGTGGCAGTTCTAATTTGTACCTTCAAATTACATCAAGCTTAAACTGTTGTATAGTTCAAAATGAATGCCACATAAATAACAAACAAACTGAGAGTTATTTATCTTTAATACATGACAGTGTTACAAAGATATAAAACCAAAAAATGCAAAAGCCCCGAATATCAAAAATCCCTAGACTTAAACCAACATGCCTCAATCGTAGGCACCTCATCCATTGGCACCACCCTCTCTGACCCGACTGACTTAAAATTACAAACAATCAAAAAGTAAAAGATAGCACAAAAGGCTATTATGCCTATCATTCAAAGCTAGAAAATTCCCTGTAAAATGAATTATAAATCAGCTGAATACCTAACTTGGTTCGTGTGATACAATTAAAATGTTTACAAATATTTGTGAAAGGTAACGCCACCCTCATTTGTTATACCCCAACTCATGGCCATGACCATAACTCATGATCTAATTTAATTCTTGACCCTGAAAACTATGTATAGACAAGAATGAAGTACAAGCCTTAAATCTTGAGTTATGTACAAAAAATGTCAAAATGCAGCCCAGTTTGAATTTTTATGCAAATTAACTGTTAGTTGACCTAATGCATAACTAATAATCTTAATGTATTCTTAACCCTGAAAACATTGGTATAGAAAGAATGATTGAAGTCATTACAAGCCTAAATCTTGAGTATGTACAAACAAACATTAAAATGGCGGCCATTTTGAATTTTGCTAATTAGGAACATTTCCTCTCAAAATTGCATGCTGCGGACCAGGAAAAGAAAATTTGGAAGAGCACAATTTCATCTAAAAAACACTAACCCAATTGCTTGTACTAAAAAAATGCCCTCGTCATGTTGAAGGAAGGAAGAACCTTTTTGAGAAATGCGAACCAGTCTATAAAACTGCTGAGAATAACTAGGTACTAAAAGATGTGAATAAAAATATATCTTCTTATGATACACCCTGCATTATTTGCACACAACAGTATATTCTCTTCATCCTTCTGCGTATTCTAGGATTATTGTAGTATATCTTCCAAAAATGTATAAATCTTAGGCTTAACTATGTACATATTAAAAGCTGCGTGAAGAGCTATCTTTACGTGCTGACTTGTTCTTCATTTACAGTGTGTGGCTGATTTTGTAAAGGTATCCGTTACGAACTCGACCGACTAGCCGCGACAGTCAGTAATAAACCATACTAAGGCAGAAAAGAAAAATTTTTTTTTTTTTTTTTTTTTTTTTTTTTCTTATATATATTGGAAACAGAAATAAAAAAAGTAAAATTCTGCAACACCTTGTCCTCAATGGTATATTTGTTTACCAATTTCAAACAAAATAATAACGGTTTTAATATCGGCAGTCAGTGGCCCACTGAGTACCTGGAAAGTGTTATACCAAATGATAACAAAACCCACTCTTGCCGTGTTATGCACACAATAGTAGTCCATGGGACAGAAGGTTTTCACTACCTAAGAGGGTCACAACAGTGATTTTTGTTACCCGTGTGTAGGTAACCCATGTGGATATACCAAAAAGGCAGCTAGAAAATTAATATGCGTAGCTATGTCGAGCTAGGGGTCAGTAAAGGTCATCTGTGGTGGTCATATAGGTCTAAAAATTGAATTGCTCCAATTCATTTGAAACACATACAATTACTAATCTGATCCAAGAGATAAAACAAGTGGACAGTCATAATTTTATGTGACTTTAGTTAAGGGGGATACAGCAGGAAATAGGTCAAGGTCAAATCAGAATGTGGTAAAATTAGTCTAGTATTATGTAATTTTCATCAAAATAACTATATATATATTATATATATATATATATATATTATTGTACGGTGTGTGACTGAATATTATATATATATAGGAAATTATTATTAATATATTATATATATATATATATATATATTATATATATAATAATATAATATATTATATTATTATATAAACATATGCATTCACAACGTTCAAATAGTTTTCGGCTATGGGGAAATCCGGTGAATGGAGACCCGCTAGACCCCAGCAAACAGAAAGAAAGCATTCTTAGTGTATTAATGGCTGAATGAACATACCTTCGTACGGGGAGAAATTTTCGCCATGCAAAATACCTACAAAAGAAATCCACGTTACCTATTTTGATTTAGCGGATGCGTTTGGGTCTGTAGAACACAAGTCTCATTATAGACCCTCCAGAGAAACAAAATACCCCCCTGTTGTACCGTTATCAAAAAACCTGTAGGGACAACCTTGAAGGTACAGTTAAGGGCCCTGGCGGGAGAAGTAACCCATTTTCAGTTTAAAAGAGGTGTATTCCAATGGGGGCCCTTATCCCAATTATTTTTCTCCTAGTATTACCCTATTATTCAGGTTTTAAAAAACCAACAGGAGAATATTTGTGTTACAACATGTGAAGGTGGCGGTATGTAAACTTTACCTTTGCAGATGATTTCTGCCTTATTACCGCCGACAAACGAAACATGAAAAAATAATGAATGAGATTTAACACATATAACAATCCAGAAATCTACTTTAAGCGTCCAAATGCAAGTCTTGTCATATGTTGTAGCGGGGAAGCCCAATAAGTGTCAATTTAAGTTAGGGAAAAGTGTGTTAAAAACAAGTAAAGATGCTCCCGAGAAGTTTCTTGGAAACACATTACTCATGGCTATAAAGGAAAGGATGTATTTGATATCATTCAGAGTATAAGGTAAATGAACATATTAGTACTATTAATACTGACAAGCGAGGGACGAATTCAAACTGTGTGTACATCAGTTTCTTTACCAGCTTTAAGGATCTATTTACTGTGCAAACATGATATAAACAGACCACGCAGCCTAACGTGTATGGACATATCCATTACTTAATATTATAAAGACATGGTTGGGGCCTATCGGTTACGGGTTACAACACCAGCCTTTATCCACAGTCTTGATGGTTTGTCAATACCAAAGACTTGCAGATATATACCTGGAAGCCCATACCATGTTCTATGCTAGAAGTTGGTGAAAGGAGATGATTCGGGTCGTCCCTGCCACTCCACTGTAAGCATGAGAGACTCGTATGGAAACAAAAGATGAAACAAGTTGGTAGTAGCGGTGGAATACATCTACCAGAATGCTTCCAAAGATTCTAAATCACCAAACTCTAAATGGAGTGAGATTAAATGTAAACATCAACAAATCCTCAAAAATGACCAATATGAACAGTGGAGAGACTATATTCGGCCATTGGTGGTGCAGGTAACATGCTTAAAGTTATTGAAGCTGAAAAGTCGGCGCTTCCATGGAAATCATGATTTATAAACTTACCCAGAAACGTTTGAGCTGTTGCCGTGAAATCTTGTATAGATTTTTTGCCCAAATCGCACACCAATTTCGGAATTGGGGGGAAAGAGGGTACCTGTAAAATGCAAAAACTCGTAATAACACCCAAAACACGCCCCATGTCCTAAACAATTGTAAAACACCTTTACAGCAGGGACGCTATACATGGAGACACAACAATATTATTAGTCAATATGATCCAGGGCCTTCATAACTGATTAAAAACTCCCAAGATAATTTCAAAATAATATGCCTGATCTTCCTGGTTATTATCCCGTGTTGATGTCCCCCCCACCCAGCCATTTTGCCTACTGCCCAAAGACCGGGATTTTTTATCAACAATAACAAAAAGTCCCATCCATATTGTTGAGATTACGGTTCCATTTGAAACTAACATTCAAAAGGCCCATGAGCTCAAAACATCTCGGTATGAAAACCTTCAGTCCGATGTTATCCAGGAGGGGTATAAATGTCATCTTAACTTGAATTGCGATGGTTCCCGAGGGGTTAGTGGACAGCTGACAATATAGATAGATTGGGCGAGGTTTTCCATTTTGATGGTAAAAATCTAGAACAAAAAAAAGGCCCTCATTTGCCCAAAATATGAGACAAATGCCATCACATGTAGTTATTCAATTTGGAACGCTCGAAATGAGCCAAACTGGGATTCCGCCATATTGAGATTTAAGCTTCATGTTCATCGTCGTCGGCTGTCCCCTCCCAACCTCATGGGTTGTTTTTCACTTTAAATAGTTTATTTGTGTGAGTTGGTGTATGAATTTGTTCATGTAATTGCTGATTGTTTCCCGCTGTCTGCTGCCTCTCCTTTTGGAGTTTCAGTAGCGTGCCTGGGGATATGAGTTTCTTTGTTATTTTGATGTTATTAATGGATAATAAGAATGATGGATAATAATAATAACGTTCACCACACGTTTTGACAGGGGGGGGGGGCGAAAGGCCATCTAATCTTCCGAGTATCATTCTGTTTTTAATTTAGATTCAAGAAGGGTGTAACTTTAGTTGGTTACCCCACAGTAGAGAAAAAGAGGTTGTGTTTCTAAGACTTTAAGAAAAACATTGTAGACATTTGTGACCTAAAGTCTTTAAAACTATCACATTACAGGATTGTTTGCATTAATGCCAGATTTATCATTGTGTTGCTATTGCTAACACGCCCATGGACAGGAACAAAGTCTTGTGGACTTTAAAATAAACACAAACGATGGTCTTGTTGCAAATAGACAGTGTTTTGTCCTTTTGTTTTATTTGTTTTTGTACTTTGGAAAGCGGACGATGAAAAAGTGCTTTCAGGTAAGTTCAGATCAGTGGAAGTTCAAAAAGTGGAATCTTTTTGAAAAGTGTTGGAATAACTCCCATGTCATATTTTGGACTCTTGAAACATTCATTGTGCGAAAAGTGGACATTCTTGTCAATTTTATCGAACTTTGGATCTTTTTATCAAAAAAAAAACAGCAGAGTGGACCTTTTTGCCCCTTTTGTTGATTTGCTCCTGCGTACCGGCTTGGTTTAGTTCGAATAGGGGGAGATAGAATGACGTTGAAGTGCTTAATGTTGGGCCACTGTTGGTAGAATTCCTTCGAACTAAATGTACTGCAGGCACTATCAGTGATCCAAATGAATAGTTAGATATTTAACAAGCTTTAATGAAAGGGAATTTTCTGGTCAATGCATGAGGTGCACACCTGTACAATGATCAAACACTTAATGTTACATTTTTCAATTTTGTAAAAAAGTAAGCCATCACTGATAGTACCTTTTAAGGTTCAAATTTATTGGGGGGTTTAAGCAAAGGAGGATTGCCTTAACATGTTTATTTCAAGATTTTATATTAGGAGCTTCAAATCCTCTATACTAATAAAAAAATGAGATCGGGGTGGGGGGCCACTCACATAGGAAATGGAAATGGGTGTGTTGTAAAGCTGCGTTCCAAAACCCTGGGCTTCGGTGAGAGGGGGAGACTCACAATATGGGTCGTGGCTTAGAGATAGCCAAATTGCCCCCAAAAAGGGGTTTTGGGTGGACAAATTTGAATTTTTCCAAAAAACTAGGGTCGCTGGGTGACATGGTCAATTTTCAAAAAATACTGGGGTCTTGGGTGGTATTTTGAAAATAATAGGGGGGTCATTTGGTGACAAACA
>JAMKCH010032792.1:0-20243 GCA_023653785.1 Ophioderma brevispina
AGATTTTTGTACGTACTAGTTATACCATTTTCTTTTATTGGTGCCAGTTTACATAGATGTTTACATGCGTTAATATATTTATCTATGGTTTGTGTTTTGATATTGTCCATAATAAATTATTTTCAATCAAAAACTATTGTACCTGGGAAGTAGAAAACAGATTGCTCAATTTCCACACACCGACCCCTATACTCTCAGTCTCAGTAATAATGTTTGAACTGATTAGAACGATCTGCTGTGTGTGTGTGAAAGTCGCACTGCTGTAAAACAGCGCGTAACCACAAGATAAAAATAGGCACGCGATATGCCCGTTGTACAGGTCGCACACACCAGTACTGCGTACGCTAGTTCAAACAATTTATTTACGGCGACTATAGCTCGTTCACTTAGAGTTGCCAGCTCGTCCGTAATAACCTCAACGCTAGCGTGCCTTACTCTATTGAAAACCGGGAGGGTGCGCATGATCCGATGCGGAATAAGCAAATCCAGAATCAGGACAAATACAACACTTATGAAAATATTACCTTTGATGTTAGTCCTAAATTTTTTTATAATTATACGCATGTTGTTTCCTTGGACTGAATTTTCCATTCATGGTTAAATCTACTGATTTTGAAACGGTGATTCTTAAACGTTTTTTAAAAAATCCCAATTTAAACATAGCAGTGCCCCACTAGATCAGTGAGGTGCCCCTGGATTGTTCCCGGTTATTTTCTTTAGAATAGGGACGAGCACGCCTTATTTAGCTGATTACCAATAAATTACGAAACATGCACCCGGAAGTCATGGAAGAGGGAGACGACTGTGTTTAGCTTCAATTTTTCGGTCACTTCGTGGAGTTTTTAGGGCCAATATTTCACGGATGTTTAAAGCCATGAGCTGTGCACGTTTGTATTTTTAAAATCGAGCTAGTGGGATGCTACGACATCAAAGTTTTTCATATATGCACGATTTCGTGTCAGCGAAGACTGTAAGTATACCAAAACTCTTAACTTTGTGGCACGTAGGGCGGACAGTGGTTGATCCCGTTTGTTTACTGTACTGCCGTCAGGCTTTGTAGGGAGATAGTAGGGTCTATCGTTTAGCGGAAAAATCCAGCGCAACCTCGGGCTAACCGACCCCCGGCCCGGCCGTGCACTACGGTGAATTTCGCAGAGTCCATCATGGAGTCAGCCGCTACGCCCTAGCCTAGCGCGATAAGAACGATCAGAAAAAAAATAATCAAATGATGTTGTAAGAAAGAAGTACCAGCTGGTCATTTTACCAGCTTGGCGGGTTGTAGCTTGTCTATGATGTCGAGTTTCCCAAAAGCCCTCAAAGGGAAGTTCAAATTCAGAAGAAACAGAAAGGGGAAACAGAAGTCTGAGTCTGAGAAGAGATTCAAGATATAATTTTTGTAGTAATATAATGGAGTATAATAATCTTGCCAAAGTATAGTTACGCTCGCTTACCTCGCCAAAACGGCGCACCACTGGGATGCACGTAGACGCACTTCACGCAACAAACAACGCGCGCTTACGTCAGGGCACAAGAAATTATTACTCAAACTATAGTAGTAGGCAGTAGGACTAGGTGCTATTACTAATTAGACTCAAAAATAACCAAAGTTAATAAGTGTTAGTCAAAAATGTGTCGTAATAATGTGACACCAAGACCTGCTGACTGAGGTGAGCAGGAAGAGATTTTTTGAGGATACAAATTTCTCTCAAATGGCACTTGATCGGTGGTAGGGGCTAGACCACCACCGAGACCATTCTGAAGGTTTAATGAGAAACAAATACAAAGAAAAAAATTCAATGCAAACTTTGTTTTGAACTTTGCCACCTGTAATCATGTAAGTCGGGGCAGGGAAGAAGACGCCTCAACGGGCGAGGTCGCCGAATCTGCGATTGGCGCCCAATACGCGAGGTTTGCTATTTTTAGATAAATTCAGTGTGATCACATAGGCAAAATGATTCTTCACAAAAAATTATTTTGACAATTTACTTTAGATACAAATTATCTAAAATCTCAGCGGGGTCAAAAAATTTTCACAGGGACTTTTTAGCTACATGAGTAAAATGTTGGGATTTTTTAGAGAAGAAAGAAAATCACAATTTGAGATAGCCCACCATTGCCAGAAAATCGCCCTGTTTCATCGACTTCAGGGAAACCCCCAGTCACCATCTGAAATAAAGTCCAGAAATGAGTGATGAGTGATGTGCATTGAATTGTGTCCAACTTTAACCTCGTCATCATCAGGGACACATAAAGTTAAAACAGACAATAACTTTTCCATAGGAATTGACAGAAGATTTTACATCGCGGTGCGTATTAATCTGAAATGTGAAGCCGTTAGACTTTGACATGCGCAGTAAGGCGAAAAGCTCTGCGCAGGATCTGCACATGTGCAGTAACAGCAAATATGCGATGCCACATAATATGCCTACATGGAAAGTAATCCAGCAGCTTTCGGTACGTTTATGGGCCGTTTCATAGGTAGATGCAATTTTAGCAATTTTCACCTGTGGGACCACCTGTTTAAAAATAGAGAGGCCTGGAAGTTATGTGGGTATTTGCACTTATGTCCCGACAAGGCCTACCTCCACTAAATCTTAACAGTTCCTTCGCTTTGCATTTCATGTGACACTTGGGCCCCAATGAGTCAAAATCTGGTCAATCGGCTGTCAACCTGAAAAACATGTTATTTTTGTTCAGTTGCCATATAACCCGTTGAGCCCCCAATCAGTTTGAATTGTTTTACTTGTTGAATATTTAGCTTTTCAAACATGTAACAACATAAGTAGTGAAAAGCCCTTTGAAAGCGGACTTTGAACAACCATGTCAAAAGTTGGTGGCAGGACGTGACATTTCCGTTCACATTGCATACAGTTTAATATACCCAGATACACAAAGGTTATTTGTGGTATTTCTTTGTAATTACATTAATGACCCTTCAAAATTATTGCCACAAAATTAGATGTCTGGTTATAAAATTCACTTAGGTACACTTAATTAAATCCTTGTTCACATTTTTCCGTCAAAAATTTAAATTGGGCACGTCCAGCATGTATGGCAGAAGGTCTGCTCTGTGTGTGAAATAGATTCCATCTTTATGAAACTTATTTTGAAAGAGTTCTTTCACCATACTATCAAATTTTAATAGTTTTGACAACAATTCTAATATGTCTTTGCTTTACCGATGATGAGAAGTTTCGTTCACATGGCAGGACGTGCGTTGGTTTGTCACGTCCTGCCACGTTAGTTTCTGTAATATCTTGTAAAATATAGGTCTGCAACTTCTTGTCTTATGATAGGTTTAAAGTTGTTGCATGGGCTTGGGAATGAAAAAAGTTAATTTTGAAGTGTTGACAGTTTAGTCAGTTTCAAAAAATGACTTCCGTTCACGTTTGACATTGTCAGTCCAGCACAGCAGTAACAAGCAAACCAGACAAACCATCAGGCCTTCTTAACATTGGAAAGGCATGGGGTTGAATAAAAGCATTGTATTTATGTGAGGTAGTCATATTACTTCTTGTAAAAGCATAAAATTTTGTGTTTAGTAAGTGGCCCAAAAATAGGATTTTAGATTCAAATTCCGTTCACAGTCACGTCAGGCACAAACAAATAAGGTTTTACTATCTGCCATCATTGAGTGAGAATTGCTGGCATTTCACACACCATATTATACAAACTAAGAGTATTAATTTTTTTTCTATGGAAATTTTCTCTACTCTCTATTTTTTGTTCTTTTAAAAACAACTTTTTATGTCAAAAAAACCTGTTTTTGGTCTAAAAAATAGATGTAAAAAGTGTTATAAAATGGCCAACATTCAAGATTAAAATGTTCAATTTCAGCCAGAGCTGCCACAAAATGGCATATGTGAAATAAATGATTAGGACAAGGTCTAATTTCTTTGGTAGTTAAATAAATTTCATTAAAATTATTGTATTTTTTCACCAAAACTGCTCAATTTTCAAACTTTGTGATATAAAAAATAACAATAAAGGAGGAAAAGATTAAGCTCCGGAACCTATTTTTTCTTAAATCTAACTTTACACCACAGGAAGACAAAAACAAAAGTTTGATACTGTGTTTGAAAAAATGACCCCCTGGTTGAAAAAAGTTGCATCTACTACATGTATGGAAACAGGCCTAATATATGACTTGGAGACGGGATTTTTACAAAATCATTACTGACGGATTAAATTTAAAAGGTGATATAATATGTACTATAAATCCGAAGTTTAACAAATAATGGTGAGTATGATTTTTATGGTGAATATCGCCCAATTCGCCGTAGTCGCCCAATTGCGCGAGCGCCCCGATTGAGGGGCTTGTCCCGACTGTGTAATCGTTCCCTTACAGTCTGTCAGTGTAGTAAGGGGAGGGAAAACGTACCCGAACGGCAGTCTGGCAGCAATAGAAATTTTCGATCTCCTAAGTAAGCCAGTCGTGAACGAGCGCCTCAATCGGGCGATGGTCGACCGGAGAATCTGACGAAGTCGCTCAATTGGGCGATTTTCCATCACCAAATTATGGCGAGGTTGCTATTTTTTGAGATAAATTCAGGTCGAACCACAAAGGCAACTGATTCTACCAAAAACTTGTTTTGCCAATTAATTTTAAAATACAAATCTAAACTTCAGCGGTCAAAATTTTTTGTCATCGGGGGACTTTTCTGTTGACACTGGCATCGCCACAACAGTTGTGTGAATAAGCGAGATCCTGCAATTCGCACAACGACACAGGATCGATTGGGACCTCGGGTTGCGGGTAGGACCAATCAGAAAAAGCTAAACGGATGCGGTTCAGTTATTTTTTTTTATTGTTTCTTCTGAAACCAAAGTTTCTCTGTGTTGTAACCAAGCCCAAGGTAGTGAGTTAGATAGATAGGCCCAGGAATAAAATTCTACCTTCCCGCTGTACATTTAAAGGGATTGTTCCGTATTTTGATCCCTCCTTTGACCTACCGGGTGTTGTTTCCTAATAAGGGTTGTTTACAATCATGGGTACCTTGGGCTGTCTCATTTGGGGTGAAAATTAAGTTGCATGATTAATTTCAGTATTGATGTTTTGTCATTGTAGGTGCAAGTCAAGAAGTATAATATCCGAAAATTTTGAGTTTGTGATGCGTCACGTCTTCCGTCGTAAGAACAGCAATTTTTATGATTGATCCAAATGTTACATTTTTCGGCGAGAGGGGAACAGATTTTGACAGAGCACTTCATTCATTCTACATTTGGGTTTGGGGTGAAAACAAAATGCTTGATTTTTTCAGTCTAATATTTTTGATATTTAGAGAAATTGAAAGACCAAGAGTATGTTTCCAAAATTTGGATGGTGTTGGGTCGTCAGAAAAAATTAGGGTTAGTGAAACTTGTTTGTGTTTTCGGAAAGTACAGATTTTGACGACACTGAACTTCTACCATTTGATCATGTGATACAGGAAAACTTAGGGGTTGCCACCGAGTGTTTACTACAACAATGGTCATCGACATAACAAGAGTTTTTATAGAGAATATCACACTCAAATTCTGTCAATTTAGTTTAAAAGCTTTATTATAGCCTAAATATGGAGAGGATATTTTCTGACGGAATTTACCACTAAAATTCAAACTGACACCGCATGCTTACCAAACGGTCACCATTCTTTAAGATTTCTGGATATTAATACCTGCTTCAAATGTTATTCCTAAATGTTGAATGTTGTCCCAAATGTTCGTTATGACTTGCCAAATCTACTCAAATATTAACCTACTTCAAATGAGACAGTGATTTTTTAAAAGCAATTTCCAGTATATGTACATATTTTTGTTAGTCATCAAGTATTTCAATTTCAATTCAATGGTTTCTTGCAGCTGTAGGTAGTGCTTTTGGTGGTCTTTAATTAAGTTGGCATAGTATACCAATTATGAGAACGTACAAAGCATTGTTTTTATGGGTCCATATAATAGTGTTCAGCCAAGATGTATCCTGACTGTAAAACAACCCATAATAACCGTGCCCCTGCTCTAATAAAGGCCCCCCCCTACGATTTTTGGATTTGAAAAGAATTCAAGAAAATGAGTTAAGCTTTCCTAAATTGATTTAATGGCCGGGACTGTCGTACTCCATATCATAATCGGCTGTTGTCATCAATCCGTTCTGCTTCTTAGAGCGCATCATTATGGTAACTGGCACACGTAGATACACAAAGAGAGGACTGGTAAAACTGTGTAAGGTGATTTCTTGTGGTATTTTTTATTTTTGCCTTTCTTCCACATTGTGGACTAATAACGCCACGCCCCCCTTTTTAAAAATGCATACGCCCCGGGGCGTTTATTTAGGAACAATAACTGTATGTTTCTGTTTTATAATCAGTGAAACTTGAAAGGCCATAGCCTATGACAGGCTTAACATATTTTCGCATGGTCATCATGAATTTCAGCCATAGACATTATGAAGCTTTAATATGACGATACAAAATGTTGATGTGTTAATTGTGTCTGCTGAATATGGGATCGGAGGGGGGCGAAAAATGAACATTTAAAATAAGAAGGAGAAATATCTTTCTTTTGCTTTTTTGTTTGACAACATTGGGAGCTTCCGTTCAACATGTTTTCAAAAGTTATGTCTAAATCGAAAATGTCACCGCCATCACCATGTCATCACCCCACGACTTGAAATTTCTTATGTTATTTTCTTAGGTGATTTTTAGTTGGTTTCCCAAGCTCGATATTTAAAATAATTTACCTCCACTTTCAAAAATTTTAGATCTCAAAAAGTAATTAAGCTTTTGACGCTCTAATTTCACCATTATTAATGAAAATTCAAGGGGTCTTGCTATTGTATTGAACTTGATAATAATTCTACAATAGGCATGTCTAAAATATAATAAAAAAAAAAAAAGATTGTTTCGAGACAAAATTGCCCAGGGGTAGAATTTCGCGTGCTGGGTGCGAGAATCAGTCTTGATTCCCAAACAAATTTTTGCGAGAATCATCTAATTCGCAACTATGTTAATGCTAAAGTTTACGAGAATCAACATACATTGATTCACACAACTCAGTTTATCGAGAATGTATGCGAGAATCGATTCGCGGATTCTCGCCGAAATTCTAACCCTGTTGCCGATATCTCAAAAGTAAATTTTAACGATATGTCTTCGCTGTGCGCAGGATTTCTAAAAAACAATCCTAGAATGATGGGATAAAAAGTAAATTAAAGTGACAAGAGGAGATTTTTTGAGGATACAAATTTCACAGAATCGGTTGTAGACCACCTACAGAGAACGTTTCGAAGGCTTCTTGAACAAACAAGTACAAAATAAAACCGCAAACCTTGTTTTGAACTTGCCTGCTATCGTAATCATCTCCATAGAACATCATGCTTTGACTTTCTGTCGTGCACGACAGAAATTACTAAATCATCATCTTACTACATAAAGACGGCGTATTTGGCTTATTCATTTCAGGTGTGATCTAATACATTGGTAAGCATTCCAAATATGCAAAAAACTGGGGTTTGACAAAAATTGGGGGCGCTTCTTTCTGGAAATCTCCTTATGTCTCTTTAAAGTATATCAATAGGACTACTTACTGAACTAGAATAATTCCACTTTTTTTAGCCCCATGAGAACTTGATTTAATGGGTTTCAACACTAAAAAAATTAAAATTATTTTTAATTCTTTTTAGTGTTGAGGCCCTTAAATCAAGTTTCCCTGGTGCTAAGTGGATTTTCAGCCCCTCCAACCCATATGTCCCCCCTTAAGGTGCATAGGTATAGGGGTATACGTTTTCAACTTACTTAATATCGCTTCCTTGCACCCTACATAATTGAACAAGTGCCTTTAATTGGCCTAATCATCTAAATAGACATCTTCTCACTTGACGTTTCTCTTTTATGGACATCATAAGTTTCCTTTGTGCTGCCTCCTGAATGGATAAACCTTTCCACTTTCTTTAGCTTTTAGTTACACCATTTCAGAACTATCCTGAGCTGAGATGAGTCCTTATTTTGCATCCAACAATTTTTATCTTCAACATTACTTTTTGATTCCTATTGTCCAAATTACATGACAGCACATAGCATAGGGGTTAATTTTGACTAATTAAAAAAACACATTTTTTATTCACACTGGAAAACTGTGCTTTTGCAAGCAGCAAAATCATTTTTTCGTTGATACCAGTTGTTTTTTATGCTGATAACACACACCTTTTCACAGAAAATCTTGCCAATTTAAAACAAAAAAACAACCTAAAATTAAAAATTTTTAACTTTCACAAACTTTTTTTGTACAGATTTTCTTTTAAATTTTAAAAGGGTTTTGTTTTTTATTTTTTTTTTGCTTGTCATATACCTAATACCTCCAACATTCCCATGGCCCTGTTTTCACAGTAATGCCAACTTATTTAGAATTTTTCACTTAAAACCTATAGTGATTTTTTAACAGGACCTTGATACAAGTCACTGTTTGTGTTTTTAACTTTATAGATCTCTACTAGACCTACCTCCATACCTAAACCAACTTATTGGTGCTTGTATTGCAAGATACAGGCCCCACCCAAATGTCAAAATTTTGACTGATATGGGTGTCACCAAAATACCATGCCCTGTTTGGTTTGCAAGCTGCCATATTAAGCTATGTAAGAACCTGTCAAATTTTCTTGTGGAGTTATCTTTAAAGGCACTCAGTGACTTTAGCTACCATGTTACAATAGGATGCTAGCAAGTGCGCAAAAAACTTAATGGAGCAATCAAACTTGAGTGTTGGACGTGAGCCTTTTCCTTTCCATTGAATACCATTTATTCAATTACACTGACACTCCTGTGGTGGAATCTGTGGCCTTTAATTTATCTTTACAGACAATCCCTCATGATATCCCACGGGTACAAACAAAATTATATGACTGTCCTTGAATTAATTCAGATTATGGTATTATTCGAAATCTTGTTTCGCAATTTTCCGTTCACAATTTTTTCACGTTCAACACTTTTTGCAGAAGCCATGTTATCTTTATTATGTAAGTTCTATGTTAATTACTTTTTCTTTCCTCTGAGGCACTTTCACACTGTACTAGTAAATGTACTAAATTTTGACACCACTGTAAAATGGCTTGCTCTAATCAACATTATTTTCCTTTTCCGTGCCACACAGTCACGTCCAACACATTGGTCACGTCCAACCACTCAAGTTGCATATCTCAAAAACTAGGATCCTGCAACTTTAAATTTATAGTATGTTTCTAGTTGTTCCATGGGTTTGTGAACTACCAACTTTACTTTGAGGTGCGATATTTTAGTAAATTTTCAAAAATTGCAACCTTCCATTTTCAATTGTCACGTCCAACACAAGCTTCATCAAGCAACCATGCAAATCTAACCAGCTTTGGAATATTGGTAGGGCATGAGGATGAAACAAAGCATTCACTAGGGGAAAATTAGTAGTGTTTCATCTTTATGAAGCTTACAATCAGTTTTTGATTTTAATAAATGTCATTAATTACAATAAGATCTGTAAGACAAAATCAGTTCACATGTCCACGTCCAACCCCTTGGACATAAAGGCTAATTATTGCTTAACTTTAATGGGTGAATCTGGCTTGCATTCAGTACAAGGTCTCTCTCTTCAACAGCCTACTAATCATTCATGAAAAAGTGCAATCTTAAAATAAAAAATTTTTTGAAAATTTTATAAAAAATAAAACTTTTTGTCTTCCGCCGAACGAAGTTCGGGGGGGACTATAAAATGTGGGGCTCCGTCCGTAATGCCGTCCGTATGTCCCGTATGTCCGTTACCTTCGCTCCGTGATGAAAATGTTAACCCTGGAACATTGGGGCATACTTTTTTTTGGATGTTCTATAGTAGTAGCCAACTTTGGTATATTGTAGGAGGGGATACCCCCTCCTCCCCATTTATTCGTTCCCCCAGGGTCCGCCCTGGGTCTGTCAGGGTAGGGTAAAAAAAGGGCAAGGGAAGGTCAATAATTGCACAGAAAATGTCACAATTGTGTACATTTCATGTGGTAGTCCTGTAGGTGCTACGATTATGTAACATTGGGTGGAAAGAAGCAGGTTGATGAGTTGGGGTCTCAACCTGATTAATTTTTGGGTGTAATATGCTAATTAAGTATCTCGTTTGCATAATGTATGAAATTTTTCCCGTAGTTTTCTGTAAGGTGATGAATGATGTACTTGGTGGATGAAAGTGGGCTAGAAGTTCTCGACCTGATTAATTTTGGGCGAATTTTTTTTTTTTTAGGTCTAGTTTTTACATGGCAGGTTGGATAGGCACCGATCTGCTCGATTTGGGCATGGGGATTCCAAACGGTAATTTTGGAACTGCGACGTGCATTTACTATGGGGGTCTCGGTCCCAGTGACATTAAAAATCATCTCTTAAAAACCTTTTGTTCAAAAGATCTTAGTAAGATCTGATAATTAAGAAAATATTATGGCTTTCAAAATCCGTCGGGGTTATGGATTAATCCCCCGGCAAAATAGTGTCATTTCCAATAACGGTCCTTTGATTTAAATATTCGTGACCATGCCTAATCTTTAGTCAAGCCCGTGTGTAACCGTTTGATACATGCGTAAGAGCGCCTCCTAACCTTTAAGTCTTTGACTCAGACTAGCACCCGTAAGTTGATGGCGTTTTGAATTTGCTTTGCTGTTAGGTTGGCATGTCCTACCCCCCCTGTTACAGGGTAAAATTCTTTTGGTTTTGCCAGCCTGTTCCATTTCTTGGAAATGTGAAAATACGTAAAATTCAATATTTTGCCCGCTTTCCGATCCCGTAGGCTCCCAAATTTTAAAGTAGTGATCACATGATTTTTTTTCACAAAATAAAGTGTTGCCACATTGAGTAAACTATCAGTTTTACTAATTTAGTGAATTATCAGGGATTTTTGGCTGCTTGAATTTTAAGATTTTCTTGAGTCATTTTCTTGAGTAAACCATTAATTTTTTGGCAAGCTAATGATGGCCACCATTAAGGGTGGACGGTGCGTTTTAGTTGTCATGTTGGTGATCGCGATATTCGGCGGGGACATATTTTACGCATCGAGTAAATACGAGTCGCCTTGTTTATGTCCAGAACCTGTTTTTGGATAAAAATAGAAGCGAAAAAATGTTCAAGAATTGTCAAATTCAAGCGTCAAGGTTCATATTCATCGGTATTGCCTGAAGGAAGGTGGCATACTTACATTTATGGATGAAACAAGTCTAATAAGTCTAATTTTTTTTTCTTTTGGCAATAATCTCACATTCCATTAAGAACTATTTGCATATTTACAACAATGGCTCATTTTCAACTCTCTGATTAAAAAAATAATAAATTAGTAAAAGAATTCATGTGTGCTTCTATTTTCCTACAATTTATAGTCTTCTACACATTGAAAACAATAAAGCTTGAACACTGAGTTTTAAAAAATGACCCCCGGTTGACAAAAAGTGGCAATTACTGTGAAACGGACCATATAGGCCTTTTTAGAACAAAGTTGTTTCTTCATATGCCTGATTTGTTTAAAAAAAATAAACTTTCTAATTCGGACAATCTCGTCCTGTATTGAGACGCACTAAAATTCATTGAAATAGTTTTAATTTTTCAGAAGTTCTTTGTGTCAAATAACAGGAACCCTCACTTTATTCGTACAATAGTTGTGGCGAATAAAACAAATTCGGTGCCTTATTTCGCACACCGTTGTACGGTAACAGGAATCTGGGTGCCTAATCGCACACCCGTTGAGACGAATAACAGAATCCCTTACCATTACTCGCAATCCGTTGTACTAATATCTTCCTTTCTGTGTCGTGTTACATGAGGTAAAGTTTGGGAATTTTTTAAAACAAACTCAAATTTTGAGATACTCACCATGCCAGAAAATCACCCCCGTTTCATCGACTTCAGGGTCAGGGAAATCCCCAGTCACCATATTGAAATAATCCAAAATGAGTGATGAGTCAATTAGCATATATGATTGTGCACTTTAAGTACCTCATCTTCAGGATCCAAATGGTGTAAAAAGCACTAACTTTTCCATAGAATTGACAGAAGAATTTAACAATGGCGGTGCGATTAATCTGAAATGTGAAGCTGTGTATCTTCACACATGCGGCAGTGTTTTTTAGGCCGAAATGTGCTTCCTGCGCACGTGCCCCGGGGGGCCAGTTGTATTCAAAGGTGGAATATGATCGTGAACATGGACTTCGAATGCCCCCTAAACAAGTATTTCCACCTACTAAAGAAAATACCCTAAACAACTTTTTTCTGTTTTTGCTACCATAAACAAGTCTTTTTGCTACCCTTAATAAGTAGCACATGATTGTGTTGTAATATACCCTTCTTAGTCTGGCTTTGCGCTGTTTGCTTACTGTACTTGCAATTACAATATTTTTGATTTCTTACATCACAATTTCAGGTTAACGAAAACACCCTTTTTTTCATATTTTTGCTGTTTTTGACGACCTAATCAATTGTTACGCGCGTACATCGCCTGTCCGAAAAAAGAGACCCTTTTACGTGTTTTCTTGTTCCCGCATCTTATCCACCTTTGAATACAAGTGTCCCCCCCGGGACGTGCAGTAACAGCAAATATTTGCGATGCACTTACTTACAGAATGCTGCTGGAAAGTATCCAGCAACTTTTGAGTAAGATTATGCCATATGTCATGAACGGGTACAAAAAATGTTACACAGCACTGCAACTGACAAAAAGTCACCAATTGTCTGAACTCTCAACACACTTTTATTCCTAAAATGTACTCTATATAGTATACATTTTGCCCTTATCGTAACAAGGTGTCAATTGGGCCAAAAGAGAGCAATATTTCAGGTGGGTAAAGTCCTATAGGGTTTACCTAAGAACATTACATATTTGGTCATTTTAATATACCTTGGTCAATGTTTTCTCCAAAAGTGCAGGTCAAAACAGATTGATTTTGGACTACATGACAAAGGCCCTCCAAAAAATAATAAAGGGATAATAAGTTGTTCTGTTTTGAACATACAAGGTGGGCCAAATTCAATTATATTTTTTGACAAAAAAAGGTCATTTGAAGATTAACTTCTTTTATTCAAGTACTAGCCTATATTCTTCAAGCGAAATACATAGGATATGGTTTCTGTCCAAATTATGATCAATAGTAGAGTAATGCAGGGTGATCCATGTAGTTATACAGGTGAATACATGTATAATAAGGGTCTAGGCAATATTTAAAGCCGCCCTGTATTTACCATTTTGAGCAAGATGACAAACTTAAACTTAACAGTGTACAAGGGCCATTTCTTACTTAGAAAGTGAATTTGTATTCCATAGCTACTAAACCGGTTTGACATTTACAACTTTCATACTAAAAATGCAAAAATACATGACGGGGCGCTATTTGAGCACTAATGTCTTCAAGGTTGAACCTAAGTACATGGAACAAGTGTATTGTTTTCAAGAATATATTAGGCCTATAACCAAATTTAAATCATGACTGCGTTATTGGTATACTATACAACCTTTCTTGTTTGGCTTGACATACTCATCAAATGTCTCTAACTCATTTGACTCATACCTGTCTCACCCAAATGCCAAATTTTGGTTACGATTACGTTTTGTCCTGAAATTAAATTATTAATTCTTCACTTAGGCTAATTACCTTTTATGTAGGGATACCAATGTGGGATTAAAAGAAGAGAATTAATAAAAATAATTAAAAAATTTAGTTAATCCAAGTTTTCTAACCTCAGTTTTTGGGATTATTTTAGCACAGAACGCCGAACATTCCTCCAAAAGTGATCAAAAATTGTACCTAATTAACATCTATTTACTAATGAATTATTACATTAATGGAACCTTAATGGAGTTAGATCTATCATTCAGGACAGCGTAGTGCATTTTGAGCCCCACAAGTGTTCCACTTCTCTACGTCATTTAAATTTAATAGCGACCCATTTTACCCATTTGTGTGTCATTCATGGCTCCCCCCCCCCCGGCTCCCCTCCCCCCCACCGTATCCCCGTTACCTAGCTGAAGGTTTTCGACCGCAACTCTCATAATACTAATCCAATAGGGCTGAAAATGGTTATATCTTAAAGAGAAGGCTTCTAGCAATAAATAGACACCAAAGTACTTTGAACAGAGCAAACAGTTTACGAATTAAATGGAATAACCTGAAAAAAAAGTTTTAGTTTAACAGATCCCCCATTTTAGTAACCCATTCATGACATACGACCTTATGCTCTTTGAACTTGGATGTTTTACAATCATTACTGACTGATTAAATGGTGATATGTACTATATCATCCCCTTAGAGTCAGAACTGGCTATGTCCATTTTGGCATTTTTCGACCATCCATGGATCAACGAGTTTAATGAGGCTGTTATATTCAACTTTGAAAAAGTAAGTAACAGAACCTGGAAGATACTACTTATTCCAGATGTGAGGAGTGGCATGGTCTAGCGGGTTACCAGCTTACCTCTGGACAAGGGTCCTTGGATCGAATCTCAGTGGGACCACTTTGCTGGGATTTAATTTGGGAACTCACTGGTATTTAATTTGTATAACATATATTTGATTAAAACCTGAATACCACTTTCTCCATGTTCATTTGAAATGGGGCAAATGAAACATGACAGCTTGCACTACCCAGCTGGTGTGTGTTTTCGTGTAGTGTGTTTTGGAATGTTGCAATACTGGCGGCTGTTAAGCTGCTGCCTCCAAGTTGCATTGTTTCGGTCTAGTAATTAAGTTGTAAAGTCTCTAGCAATTTGGCCTACAGGCCACGATTTGAGATTAAAGATAAACCTTGATTATTATTTATCATTATATATTATTATTATTATATTTTCAAATAGTTCTGATACTGATTTTTGCCTCATTTTTTTTGCAAAAATCAAACTTTAAACTTGTCATCTCAGATTCCATTTTTGGACATAGCAGTTTCTCGCACCTTCGGCTGCTCGAGCTTAATTAACCAAGTCAAGCGCTAAAGCTTGTTATTTTTTCACTGAATGCCATCTAGCTCATTGATTAGCTATACCATATCAAACATGTCGATGGTCGCCATAAAAATAACATGCCAACAACAGCCCTAGAGGTGTATATGTTAATGTGCAAAATGTGGCCTTGAGCCTCTATGATAAATATTATATACTTTAATATGCAAAGTATAATTATAGCCACACTATTACTTTAAGTGATAATATTGCGCGTGTAATGTTTCGCGTTTCAGCCTATTTTAACATTTTGCTTGTTTTTAAATTTGCTCTTTTCAGCTTGTCCTACTATAGACCTACACACAAATAAACATTTTTGGCGGGTTTTAATCTTCGCGTCAGCTCAGAAGTGCGCGAAAAGCACAAAAATTAATGTAGCGCGAACATTTCCACTTTTACACTATTATTTCCTTTTTTTTTTACTTATGTAAGCAGCTGCATGGTCATCAATACAACAATGGATGATATGACACCCAGCACGGCGGATACAGGACGAGATCAGCCAGGATTCTTTTCAAAGATTAGTCACATTACAGGGACAGGTAAAAGGAACAGTTTTGCAAATTACAAATGTTTTGTATGCATTACATGTACATGTCATAAATAAAAATGCTCCCACGAAAAACCTCTCGCAATTTTTTTTTTTTTTTTTTTTCCACAATTATATCCCCACATGCAGGCTGTATATTGTGAGGACAGACCACAGATAACAATATACCACAACTTTCATTCATACTTGCACTTTACATAGCCCTACAAACTGACCACAAAATTTGATTGTGGTATATTGTGGTTGTATGCTCAGTAGTTAGATAAACTCATAACGATAACAAATTAGAGTAACTCATCATATACCACGCAAAATACCACAGTAATAAACAACAACATGCTGCCATAGGCCACATGTACAGGGCGCCGAGAGAACTTGCGGGCCCAGGGGAACATTGGAGTTATAGGCTTACATGGCGCGGTGTGGGTGCGGGATGTAAGTGGATGTACCACACTTTATATGTCAATGCTAAGATCAAACATACCACAAAATACACAAAAATTGTAGGATTCCATACCCACAATGATACACAATATTACATTGTGTGGTCTTTGTGGGCTAGAGCCTGTTGAAAGGTTATGACAATTTTTGGGAGCATTACATTCACAGGTATAGTGTATTAGATAAACATAAAAATATTTCTGTCATTTGATTTGGTGGATTACTATATCACATGACATAAAATATTTGGACTGTTCCCCAAAAGTCACAGGGGGGAAAAGTTTCCCATAAAAAGCTACTATTTCCCCCGTCACTGGGCAAATAGTTCATTTTTATGGGAACTTTTTCCCTGCAATGGTATCTTGCAGCGCCCATGCCTCACGGTGATTGACCTCTGACACGCATCTTTGTGAATGACTCGTGTTCTGCTTGCTATCTGCGTGTTTACATTTCACAGTTGGGCAACTTCTGTGAATTTTTGAATCAAAATGGAGAAATATCAATGCTGTAGATAGAGTAATACCGTAAAACAACGTATGTCTATAGCAGGTTCGAGAATTTTGTGGGCGAGAGCCGCGATTGATTGAACCATGACTAGACCGACTAGCTTTGAGTTCATCATAACATGTGAATGAATTGGGTGCAATGGGGGCAGCCGATCTTGACGAGACTTGGCATGTTTTTCAAATGAGTGAAATTATTTTTATATGTTATTAAAACAATATTGACGCTCTATATTCGTGAAATGGTACAAAATACTCCCTCGGTGACTGGAGACCCGGGGCCTCAACTATTTCCCTCGACCTCGGTCCTCGGAAAATAGTAGGCCCACGGTCTCTCATTCCACTCGGGGTATTCTTTTTTCACCATTTCCCTCATGAGCAAGGCTATTGTAACTATACAATTACCAACACAACTGTGCAAAATTTTGCAATTGAAGTGGTGCTCTTCAAAAATGTGCTTTGTATTGCCTTAGTGCACAATGCACCAAACTATTTATATTGGAGAAAAAATGGAATGTGGGACCAAGCTAATAGTCATTTTGTCACTGATAATCATTATGTACACTTTTGTTCCCTACCTCTGTGCAGTGATTTTTTCTCTCAATACTGTAATGAAGCTCAGAAATGTCTTGCAACGGAAATTGGAAACTGATTTGATTTTTTTTGATACCGCACAAATCCTGCGAGTGTTGAGGAGAATCCGGCCACCCCTGTTTAGCATGGGGACAAAACCGGATTTCAAACTTTGGTTCAACTCACTACTTGACAAATGACGCATTTTTTCCCAATCACATATTCCTTCATCGTGTCGTTAAAATTTCCAATCTAGCTAGAAATTGCTCTGTAAACATTGTAAACAGAAATGGTCCGAAGATGGAAAAAATCCGCAAGCCTACAATCGCCCACTGCAATGAGGAATTAACTCTTTGCTTCTTTGTGTCTCAAGTATAAATAAAATGACCATTCAGAACATCCTTAGGCACGTTTATTTTATGACAACCAACTTCATTTTAACAAGACAACCCCTTTAGTCTAAGCAACCCACTTCTTTCAAGTGGCTTTCCTAGGTGTAAAGTGGTTGTCTTTGTTCAATTACGTGGGTGTCCTAAAAAAGCATACGACTGCTTCTAAGTACTTTGGTCCTTCGCACAAAGACCCAATAGCAGGGTTCACATTATGTGGTGGTTTTGTGTCATAGATGCACTTGGCTAGAGAGAGTAAAGAATTACACAAAAATTATCGACATTAAGTACTACTAATACTAATACCAAAGTTTTAAATCCGGTGTTTATAATATAGATCCCCGTCCAAACGGGTTGGCCGGATTCCTCACATTCGCAGCACCGCCCTTACTCCCTTCCTGTCCTTGTTCACCCGATTCAATGCCCCTCCAGCCTCAACCCAACCCTCTACTCTCCTCCTCCACTTGCTTTTTTCCCAGGTCCTTCTTTGCACTTCCCCTACTCCTCAACCCTCTCCACCGCTACAACTCAAAGCCCTTTACTAACACATGCGTCGTGCCATCCTTCCTCAACACAATGCCCATACCAACCGTACACTATTCGCCTTCGCCAACGGTCCATCGCCTCTTCCAAACCCAACATCTCTGCATCAATCCCTCAGTCTCATCCTGTCCATCAACTTCACACCACACATCGGTCTCATCATGATCTCTCTCCTCACAATCCCCATCCCATTTTCCCCCGCTCAGACACCATGTCTCGCCCTCCATACAGCATCACTGATTTCACACAACTCTTATACAACATACTTAATTCTTTCATCTTCAAAGGGATCTTTTCCCTTACAACAACTCCCACATTCCCTAAACTTACCTACCCATACCTCACTCTAAGCTGTCACGCCACCTCGCAATCCCCACCCCCCACAACCTTTCCCCTTGGTATGGTTAAACTCCTTCACAACCTCCACCTCATCACACAGCCTTTTCCTGCCTGTTCCACCATCCCTCACAGCTCCCTTCTTGGCATCCTTCTGCAAACAAAATCTCTTGCCCAAACTAGGGGTCACTACTCTTCATTTTTGTGCATCTCCCATGGATACATTTCCCACATTTCTCACACACCAACCTGACTTTTGTTTTACTTACTCTCTTGCACCACATGACACACCACATGTGTCTACCTTACTCACTACCACTACCACCTCCACCGTTTGTCCACTTGTATTCAAAGTTGATATGAATGCGTGAACAAGAAACGTGTAAAAATGGTCTCTTTTTCCCCAACAGGTGGAATGTACGCGCGTACATATATGGATGAGGGTGTCAAAAACAGCAAATAGGGAAAAAAGGGTAATGCTTTTTTTTGTAACCCTGAAATTAGCATGTACGAGAGATCAAGTAATCAAAATATTGTAATCGAAGTAAAGCAACATGAGCAAAGCCATATCAGGGATATTATCACAAACAATGCAGGTTGCTAATAATTGTTTAGGGCCTAAAAGACTTTTTTATGGTAGCAAAACAGACAAAAAAGTCTTGTTTTAGGTATGTTTTTCAGTCCGGTGGAAATACTTGTTTAGGGTACAATTTCGGAGTCCTGTTTCACGCATATATCCACCTTGAATCCAACTGCCCCCCCCCCCCCCCGGCCGCCGCCCTCCCCCCACTCCCAGCACTTTTGTCTTCCCCAAGTTTACCTTCATACCCTTACTCTCAAAAGCCTTCCCTTTTCCAAATTTCTCTCCCTCATTGCTCCTATGTCTCGCTCATATTAAAACCAATTCATCATCATACAACATCTCTCAACAAACCTTCTTTTGCAATCTTCGTAACCACATCAATCACAATTGCAAAACAATGGCGAAGTACAGAACCTTGCTGCACACCCACCCTTCACCTCAAACTCCTCTGACATATCAGACCCCACTCTAACTCTTGTTTTGGCTCCTCATACAAACTCATACAGAACTACACATAAAATCCAGTTTTGCTCTAGCCCATGCTAGCACTATTTTCATCATTTTTCACTCAAACAAATATTCTGTTACTTGAAGTACTTAGCAAATCTGTGAATAATATTGGCTTAAATTTGACACTACATTTTTTTAGTTCCACTTTTTTAGTGCAACTAACCCTCTCTCAAACTGTCCCAAAGGGTATCAGATACTCCAAGTTCTTTTGCCAGTTAAGGGTCATTAAGGTAATTTTCAATATGCCAGTCGTGTTTCTTTGAGGGGCCTGCTACTGGTAATCCTGGTAACCAGTACTAAACCGTCCCCAGGGCCGATTCGGCGGCTAAACCGACGCCGCCCATCGGGTTCTAAGGAAATCTGATGAAGGAGGGTAGCTGGTTACCCCACCCTGGTAGAAAATGAAAAAAGATCTACCTACAAGGCGTCGGCTCTGAAGGTAATGTCGGCCATCCCAGCCCATGCGGCCTTGCATGTTGGGCGTGGTTGCCCCAAAGGCTAGGCCCACCTCCAAAAACTGTGGATTGGCTTCAGGAAGGGCATCCAGTCCATTATCTTTTGCTCCAATACAATCCTCACACGCAGTATTGCTGAGGGCGAGGTGTATCCGCCACCCCGTTTAACGGGACAAAACCGGATTTAAAACTTTGGTTAACTAACTAACTAACTATATCATGCCCAGTCTAGGTTTTGGAATTGGATGTTTTATGGGTTGATTACAGTAGTGTAAAACAGTGTTCAAAAAGTGTTAAAACTTGACATTTGGTAATCTGAAATGCATTTAATGTTCTGGTGGATGGACTTTTGCAACCTCAGGGAAACAAATTTTCGTCTAAGTAGACGCCTATTTTTCAAACCTGGTGTGAACC
>JAMKCH010032793.1:0-26777 GCA_023653785.1 Ophioderma brevispina
TCGAAACTATTTATGGGAAATGGGAAATAAAACACTGATATTTATGTTAAATCGCCCTTTCGTATTCTTTTGCCCTGCGACCGGGAAATTTTTAGTTGTGACGGTGACTTGTTGCACCTCACCGGAATGCCCCGTCAGAAACCACCAGGCTGGCTCGCTCTGATCGACACGACAGCGGGCGGAACTTCCCTTTGTTTGTGACGCGTGTTTTTTTTACAATAATTTTTTTTTCTCTCGATCTTGTGTGTTTTTATTTATCAAAACAGAAACAGACCAGACAAACCCATTCTCCAACACACACATACCCCTCACACCAGCTTGATGTTTGCCAGCATTACAATAAAGGTACATGACCTCAAAAAAGGGAGAGTATGAGCTTCAAGGTCAATAGTCATTTCTTAAAATGCTACCGTAGTTTCTCCTTTACTTTTCAGTCAATTTTTATTAACGTTTGTTGGTTGTCAATTTGAGCAAATGGAAAATGCAACCAAACTGAGGTTTTATTTTGTTAAATCTGCATGTGCGAATATAAATTTTAGACATAAAAAGAGTGAAATTAATACAAGTGTCATGCTCGGAGTGTCTCTAACACCAAACATTTTTCAACTGGAAACACAAGGACTCTTTAGTGCACTATTTGATTACAAACATAATTCATTCCATAGTGGAGACACTTTGGTACATTCACTGGAATAAGTGTAATTGATTCTGGCAACAGTTTGGTGAATCAACCCTCCCGATCTTGTGAAAAATGGTTTGTGTCGCAGAATGCCTTGGGAAAATTTAAAATATAAAGTTCTCAATTGGGTCTCAATGGTACATCTGAAGTTACTATTGTGAACCATTTCCAGTAAGTTCTTACAATATATCTAAAGAATCAATCCATGTATTTTCAACTTCAACATTTGTCCGACTCCTTAGAATGGAATAGACCATGTTGGGGACCTTTTTCTGCCCCCAAAAGGGAAGCAGAAATGGTATAAACACATTAATCCTATATAATCATTGGAGTTTCTGAAACAAATCCCAACGAATACATTCATTAAGATTGGATTTTCCTGCTATAGGTTGGGAATATCAAATTCAATAATAACAATAGATTCAAATGGTTTGACAAATTATTGCCTATATACGTCCGTTACATATTACTACTCGAATACTAAAAGCAGAAGTATGTATTTCAACCCTCCTATGCAAGATATGAATCAAGAAAATGAAAAACTACGACAATTTTAAATGCTTTCAACGGTCACATAACTATTATTAGTGCAAATGTGAACTTAAAAAAACCGTCTCACAGACATCGTTATAGCAGTGTCCCAATAGATGTCCTGAGTTGGGGTAGCGAACCCCTCATTACCCGAGGAAAATTGCAAGGCTCCAACTTTCACAAGGCACGGGATGGCCCTCCTTGCTATCCCTGTTCAAAAGCTACTGCACCCGGTCAAACGGCTTACTCGCCACATCAAACAAAACTGTTATATACCTATTCAAGCTACTAAAGACCCCTTGCGTGAACATTTTAAAATCATTCATACCGTTAACCACACTTGACTGGAACTCTCTACCAGAAGAAATCACCAATACACCGACCATATCACTTCAAGCAAGCAATCGCAATCACTAACCGTCAAGTAACAACATACTCTTTGCGCACATCACCCTATCCTCATTTGCTTCATTTTGGGGCGTTGGATATTAAATTCCTATCTCTACAAGACCGACAGCAAGAACCTACAGCCTTTATTCGAAATGAATATTACCCCAATTTAGTATGGCCTCCATGGTTTCTATATTATCCCCCCATCATATTTGGCCTTTTACTGCTAACAGGAAAATAATTGACTATTCATTTCATCTCAAAGAAAATGCTAATACCTGGATTCCTTTGTTTCCAGCGCACTACTGAAGCCCTCACTTACTAGCATATGCGCGTTTTATGCTACAACTCTTCCTCTGTGTGCCCAGCGGTCTAAGCGATGGACTTTTGCGTGCTTGCGAGTCTCTTGCCGGTACGCCCGCAATTGCTTTTTGTCGAGCCCGTCGAGCCCGAGTGTCTCTTGTTTATTTTACTTATTTGTTTACGCCTTAGCGATAGAAAATTTTACAAATTTTTATGGGCTGACAGCAAACAGTGATGTCAAGGGAAAATAAATGAGTTTGAATCGATACTCATATATCGAAACCTGAATAATCTTCCAAATAGCGGAAATCTGAATTGATTTTCGAGAGATCTTGCAGCAGAAATTGTTTTTTGAAGAAGGATAAAATTTCGGAGATGAGTTGTTAGATTTCGATCGAGTTGTTACCTAGGCTATTTCGCCGAGATGGTTCAACTACTTTTGTAGGTACAGGTACTTTACGTATTATTGATCCGTGAAACGTCCGAGGAATCTAGGAGCTTCTTCTAGGCACTTTTATTTAGGTTTATACTTCTGTACTGTTGTATATTATTATATAAAGCCATGTATGTATAGAGGATATAGGAGGATTTGGAATGGAGATTACGTATAATGATGTTTTTCCGAAGAAGCAAGGGTGTAAACCAGGTGGGGGGTGCCTTCCCCCACACCAGAACCCTTCCCTGCCACCCCAATGAACTGTCCGTTTGTATAGTGTCTATGGAGAAGACCCCAAATTCCGCCCCCTCAGAAATGCTCGGCAGCCCTCTGCCCCCCCCCCCCCTCCCATTTGCAAAGGTCTGGTTACGCAAGAAGACAATCTTTGCTGGGGCTGTTCGCCGAGGAAACTCCCAAAAGCTAAATGGAAAAATGCACATCCGCTTCCGTTTGCCAAATGTCCCACGTGGAAGAAATCCAGTAATCAAATCAATATCCCATAATACAATGGTGTCAACTTAGTCCCCTAATTACGCTGGTAAGGGGTAATATTAAAGATTGTGACAGAATCACGATCTGTACTTTGCAATCTTAATACCCCATATACTGCGTATGGGATCTGGTGAAATCGATTACATGATTCATATCTCCTATCTTAATTATCACCCATTTGTGGCGCATGTTTGAAGCTCTCGTTATCTAAAATCCCACAATGCACTCTGTCAAATTATCCCAAATAACCTTGTAACAGTGGGTGAATCACTATGTGTACTGCAGTCTGAATCCTTGCTCTAATGTGTTATGGTATACATGGTGGAAATGCATTCCTCCTTTTCAATCTCCAATACATGGGCACTTAAAGCACTAAAAAGGGCTTCCCCCTGCTATATTGTTATTGCATACTTCTTCTTATCGTGTCACACCTTTGGTTTCAATATGAGTCCAGCCAGAGATGTGTCCAACGTCTGGCTGCTTTCAACTGAATTCCGCAAGGTCCTTGTAATTGTGCTTGTTGCTCCAGCAGTGGGCAGACCACGAGGTGTTCCATTGTCTGTGGTGCCTGTTCCACAACCACAGGTATATCCTGATCTGCTTCCAGATAGGCCCCCGCCACTTCTGCAATGAACCTTAGATCGGCCCAATTGCCATACTAATTGGGTACGATGTTGTTACTTATTGCTAACTAATAGAAAAACATAAATAATTGCTTTTGTTGTTCGGACAAACTTCTTTAACCCAAATAACAATGTGTAAATGAGAAAAATAGCAATTTATATCCTAAAGATCGCAGGAAATGCAAGAGAATTGATGTGGTTTTTTGGGTCAAGAAGGCCTACAGAAGGGCCCAGAAAGCATTAAATCTTGGATTTGGTGATAACATCATTTGTGGTACGAATTGATTTTACCAGAGAGTATGAAATTCCAGGTGAACTGTTGTGAATCTATTCATGACAACTTGACTGATAACAATACACACGTTCACAAATTTATGATGTCACTGGGAGTGTTTTCTTTTTTCTGGCCCTGTTTATTTCAATGGAATGTCCCACAAGATTTGGAGTAGTTTATTCATCTCATTTTCCTGGGCCCTTTAAACATTATTACAATACAAGAAATAAGACTAACTTTCGCTACGACATTCACAAAATTATCGGTGTTCACTGACGGACCTAAATTTTGGAACTCTTTACCCCGTGATAAAAAATGGCTTCAAATTAAAGATTTTCAAACAGGGATGTTATAGCTTTAATTTCCAACAAACAAAAAACATAAACGTTGAATGGTATGTATGTTATATCACTCGATCAGATGATTTTGGAACCCCTGTGTTATGATTATCTTTTGTTCCTCATCCTAATTATTTCTTTTTGAGACCTTGCTTTGCTGTTGTGTGTTATTTGTTGAGTGAGTGGTGTCTGTTTATTTGTTGAGTAATTTTGGTTTATTTTCTTCGTAAGGTGGTGCAACAAATTACTCAGGCTTGTCCTTTGGTTGCATCTCCGCCATCTTAATTTTGTTATTGATTCGTTTTAAAATTGTAATTTGTGTGTTTTTTATGAATGGCATAAATTGATGAGATGATGATATACATGCTGAACATTAGCTTATTTTTTGGTATTTGGATGACCGTTGTCGTGTAATCGTGAGCGGAATTACAAAGCCTATCGACATTAAGTTGTCATATTTGAGACATGTGGACTTTTATAAAGTTCCAAAAATCCATTTTGTTTTTGAGTCATTAAAATTGCGAAAGATCACTTTTCCACCCTATTTTCATAATTCCTCAACTTATGATGTCAAGTGGCATGACGTCATAATGGGAATGTAGTACTACTTATTTTGATACAATGGAAAAGGTAACTCTATAAGCTATCGCGTGGTATCATCACCGTAAAAGTTAATTTTTTATAGGTTTTTGTTAAAAGATGGTCTACATATAAGAAGGTCTGCGAAGTTGGTGTGATCATCAGTGTTACCCCTACATATTCCCAAGCTCTTTTAATAAATCACCGAATACACATATTTCACGAGTTTTAAGTTATAACTGTAATTTTTACTAATATTAACTAGTGACACATACAAATGCCCGTATATAAATATTGTAAATTTACAATATCTTTATATGTACCGTGTCCTAAGACCCCCCGGTTGAAAGTACAATTCCGTTCATAAGGTCTTCCTTTGTAAACTTTTGCCCCAGAAAGCTAAATTTTTAGCCAAATTCACAGCCCCTAACCCCCTGCAAATTTTCTCAAAATTTCAGCTCCTTCAAATCACTTAATCAGTTCCCAAGCCCCCAAGTTCGGAAATCGGGTCGCACATCCCTAACCCGAAAAAAATTAGAGCCCCTCCCCACAAAAGCCCCCCCCACCCCCATCACCACCAACACCACACACCCGCCAAAGACGGCCCAAAATTAAGGTTCCGGAAGAACCAAATCAACCCCCAAACCCCCCCGGAAAAGGAAAGCCGAGAACCGCGAAATTCAGTTGATTTACCTTTTTACTTTGGATAGCGTTGTTCAGTCATTTCGAGTCCGGCTGTGGCACACCACTTTCGGCATAATTAAAATTATGTTAGTAAGTTTAAGTATAATAGGCTCACGGTCCACCCTGTATTGTGGTGTTTTGTTTGTCCACATTTTAGTACTTTTATTTATTGTCAGCCGGGTTTTGTGGGGCTTTTCAGGTTCTTTTAATTTAAACGCGTTTTCGCAGGAGTTCAACAAGGGTTTCCTGAGTGATGCAGAGGTGGCATCTATATAAAATCATAGCTTGTCGTAGAAATTAAACAACAATTTTTCCTCAATGTAAATGGTTTAAATAACAGTGTATTATCACAAAAGGAACAAAATTCATTTTCCCATTTCCACTCCACCATTTTATGCTCTTTTTAATTCAATTTCTTCTGAAAGACCTAAAATTGGCATAAACTTAAAAATTTGAATATCTCGGCAATCTGATAAGCAGATATAAATGTCAAAAAACACTAAATGTTTTATGTTCCAATACAATACAATTTAGGTCATGACCCATAACCGAAACCCTGAACCCCCCCCCCCACGGGATTTTTGGAGACCACCATTTTTGGAAAACCGTATACATATAGCTATCAAAACCATGTGTCTGCAAAAATCCCCCATCCTGGGTTAAAGACTGAGGGCGCTTTTTTTTTCAAAATGGCGGCCAATAATTACTTAATGCCCTTTTTTGACATATCTCTTAATTTTTGATCCAAATTCAATGACTATGTTACTACTTTCGCACCAAAACACACCAAGGAAATAGTTGAAACACCTTTTGGCCTTCTTTAGCCCCTGCCTCTAGAGGGCGGCATATTTCAAAATGGCCACCAAACCAATGAAACACTCCCCATTATTTACACACTTAAATGCCTATTTAACGGCAAATGCCGGTGTCACCACTAATTATAATACTATACTTTGTTCATGGCCTGTGGATTGTTTTTGAGGTACAGTAACACTTAAAAAAAAAATGAGTATTAGCTCCCTTTCAAGCGTGTATATAGAGGGCGCTTATGTAAAAATGGTCTATGCCACTTAAACACTATACCCAACCACAGCCTCCTTATCACTGATCACCTTGATCCGTAACATGTTTCTTGAGTCGTGATGTGTTGACGGATGGTTACTAAGTGAGCAACAATCTTCTTACTACGCGCCTGCTTGTGAGAGCTTCAGGCAAGGAGTGTACCCGTAGCGACGCAACCAAACGCGTCCGCATAAGTTTTTGTATTTAGAAATACTAACTTACTTCAACACACAGGTTCTTGGTTGGGGTCTATATGGGCTCAGGTATGCAAGGCCCCGGGGGAGCGTGCTCTTGCCTTTCCCTGTTTGCGGCATCTGTGCCGGTGACGCCTGAGAGGCGGGAGCCTTCGTGTTGTCCTGGAAATACAATCTTGGGAATGAAATGCACAAGAATGGTCAAATGTCAAAGGGAGATCAAAGGGCCTTTAAGGGCTCACCCATTATTGTGAGGAAAACACTCAGCGCCGCACGTATCCGGGTCACGTGTATGGCTTTTCCGTCTGCGCGGGCCGTGCCAGCCAGGCGTCACCCTTTGAGTACCTGGTCTGCATGCCCCGTGGAGCGCTGTGATAGTCCCTGTTTTTACTTAGGAGTCACTTGGACTCTGACTTCACTCTCTTATAATGCCCACATCGACGCATCGGTACTAGGGCGGGAAGGGGAGTGGGCACATGCCCGACAAACCACCGCAGGGGGGGGGGGCATGAAATGAATGTTTTCGGAAAAAGAAAAAGAAAAAAAATACTGTGTTGTGATTTTTGTTATTGTCACAGGCAGTATGTTTCTTCCGCTTCAAGATAATGAGATAACCAACCGAGATCTCCCTTCCTCCGAAGGTACTCAAACATACTAAACTGAGAGGTTCCGGGGCTCCGTCACCTTGTACCACCCGCCAGACGCAGTATAGTTCATCTACTCAAGATAAATGAGATATTACTGAATCTCTCCTAGGGCACTCAAAACATGCAATTAACTCAAGGAGCTCCACGGGCTCCGAACCCTGGACCCCTCCAGGGGCAGATAGGCTCACGTCGTCCTACCGGCGCAGCTCATCCGGATGCGCTGAAAACATGCCCTAAAACCCAAGAGCTCTTGGGGCTCCGCCCTGACCCCCGCAACGTTCAGCATAGTTCAAGATTAGGACATAACCCCTCTCCAAGCATTCGAACATGTTAAACTCAGAGCTTCCGGGGTCTCTTCCCCTGAACCCCCCACCAGGGGCTTTTCCCCATTACCCTGTATGCCCGCACGCCTGAAATCGAGCTGGGCGCGTGTCCCTGTTACTGCTCTTGCGTGGAGTATGCTTGCCCTGTATGGAGGGTTCCGCCCAAAAGCTTTACCCGGTCGTTGGAATGCACTCCTGCGGCTTGTCGCGGGTGTCTTCGGCCAGCTCCTTTGTACACTTATATTACGTGCAGCAGCGTAGCATGCATGATGAGCATAGCTGCCAAGTATCTGGTGTGATCCCCCTGTGTTTGGACACCCGGCCTAGTCCGGGGTATTTTCCTTAGGCAAGTCCGGTCCTTGAATAGTCTGTAGGAGTTTGGGGGAGTTGGCCTGTGGAAAGAAAGACTTTTGCTTCAACCAAGTGGCATCTATTGGTATTGCGCCTGGTGAGCGTCTTCCACCTAGGGCTGGCTTCTCGTGGGCTTAGTGGAGGTGTCTCAGCTGATTGCGATCCCATAATCGGCTGATCAAAGGTCGACATTCAGGACCCTGGAGCATCTCTTGGTCTGCCCATATGGTTGGGTGCATCAATGCACAGACAGGACCTTGCCGAATTCAGTAACAAGCCAGACATGTACCCACCTCTGGCTGATCACATTTGAGAACCATGTGTTTGGGATACGATACGAAGATTTCCAATTTTAATATCATTGGTATTGTTTCCATGGCGATCTTTTAAGCATGCTGTTTCCTTGGTAATGCGAGCTTAAAGAGACATTAGGAGATTTCCAGGAGAAGCGCCCCCAATTTTTCCGAACCCTGGTTTTTGTACATATTTGGAATGCTTATCAATGTATTAGCTCACACCTAAAGTGAATAAGCTGAATACACCGTCTTATGTAATAAGATGAATGATTAGTAGTTTCTTCTGTCGTGGCACGAACCGAAAGTCAAAGCCACGGTGTTCTATTGGGGAACGATACGATATCAAGCAAGGTTCAAAACCAAAGGTTGGTTTGCTTTTCTTTTGCACCTGTTTGTTAATAAACTTTCCAAAGTTCTCGGTGGTGGTCTACAACCGATCCATGGAAAATGATCGCCTCCTGTTCACTTTAAAGGCAGCTCCTTTGATTCAGAAATTGATCTTCTCTTCCCCTCCTCTTTCTTGAATCATGTTTAACTGTCTCCCCTCTTCTGTGTCATATATTCTGATTATACTATTATGTTCAGACAACTCTTTTTGCATCAATTCTCCTGATGGCCCATTGTACCTAGTGCACCATCATTAACTTTCCAACCATGATCATCTGGTGGAGAATTTTTTTTTTTTTCTGGCTCTGCACATCTGCCTGGTACCAATCAGGTCTTGATAATTGGGCTTCTCTGATGTTGCATCCTTCACAAATCTCTCATACGAGTGCTCTGGCACATCAGTTATCTTCCAAGCTTAGGAAGGCATCGAGATACTTGTCACGTTTTGACTTACCCTCGTCTACCTGAGCCATTTTTTGTGACAAACTCCCGACCCCCCTGTAATTTTCGTACTGAACACCGATTCTCCTGTAAATTTTGTAACCACGGGGTAGGTTAGAGTTTTCTTCTTGTCCATTGGTAAATCAAAATAAGTGCCAACAGCCCCATTATGACATCACTCTGACGTCATATTTTGAGCAATATGGAAAAATACATGTACTTAATATAGGGTGGAAAATTTAGATTTCGCAATTTTTAGCGACTCAAAAACATTATTATAAGCACTAAAATGCTCTGCTTTTTATACACTAGTCTATTTTCCTCAATCAGAAGCCAAAAACAGCATGAAAATTGGATATTCCTAACATTTTTGGCGACAAATTGAATTTTTCCCTAATTTGTGTCTTGGGAATTGCAATTTTTTGCCTAACGTGCAAGCTTTATGACGTCATTGTGACGTAATGCTAGGCTGGTTGGTACTTCATTTTGTGGTACAATGGAAAGAGGAGGACCATAGCTATCTATTGGTACCAAAATCGAGGTGCTGTGGAAAAGGTTTCTGATGTGTGCTAGCATGTTGGTACTTCTCTCCTTTCCTCCCGAAGGGGGGGGGTGGTTGCATTTGGCAGCCATTTTGAAAAAAAAGCCGCCCTCAAAACGTTTTACCCAGGGTGGGGATTTTTTGCAGACAACCTAGTTTTCAGATGCTTATGGTATAAGCTTCACAAAAATGGGTTGTCCTCCAAAAATCCCGGGGCGTGCAAGCCGGGGGGGGGGGGTCCATGGTAGCCCGTAGTCTACTATTTATATAAAATCTCACTTTTGATACCCATGGACCTCAAGCTCTTCCTCTTTTATTATCTATGTAGGAGCATAGAAAAACCTTAATCAATTACATGAATATACCGAGAAAAAGCGGACTCGTCAATGTTTTCAGTTAGAAAAAAATTTTCAATAACGACTTCACAAACAACATTGCTTTTTTTTTTGTTTTAACTTATTATATAGGGGAGCAGATCTCGAGTCAAAACGCCCTGGTAACCGGAAAGTGAGTACATATAGGATTTTTTGTTGATAAAAGAAAGATAAAGTTTGAGTCCCCCCCAGGTCCCCCCCCCCCAAGGTTTTTACACAATATTTTACACTACATACCGTTTTAAAAACAATAGGCTTTATTTTTAAAACACTTCTTAATTTATACAAAATATGCTCTAATTTAAGTGACATGAGGCCATATTTTTAGATAACGAATTTCTCTCAATTGCACAAATCGACTGTAGACCACCACCAAGAACGTTCCGAAGGTTTATGGACAAAACAAGTACAAAGAAAACAGCAAACCTTGTTTTTGAACTTGCCTGACTAAAATAATTGTCATTTAAAATAATATCAAAAAACTTTGATTTTCTGTCGTGACGACAGAAGTACTAAATCATCATATGTATTACATAAGACGGCGTTTCGGCTTATTCCCTCAGGACTAATACTTGGACATTTCCAAATATGCAAAAAAACCGGGTTCGAAAAAATTGGGGGCTCTTCCTTTCTTTCTGGAATCTCCGCATGTCTCTTTTAAAGACGGAAGTAAATCTTTCACGTGCGACTTCTTGCACTTTGTAGTCAAATTCGCGAAAATTCAAAAGACATACCCTTATTGCAAATCCTCGCCTCTTGGTAGAATTTGCATAATTTATTCCTTAATTTTCGATTTTTCAGATAGAAGTTACCTCGCATTTTTCCATCAACAAACGTAATTAAATGGTTTATTGACTTACAACGAACCCTAATTTTCATAAACTATGACTCCTAATGCCTTACCTTTCAAGTTTAACCTCCCCAATCGATCAATATTTTTTTTCAGAAATTTACCAAATCAAAACTCCAGTTCAAATCACTGATTAGTACTGTCGCATGCAGGGGAAAAAGGGCCTTCGATTCGACCAACCAGGGCAGCACTAATAACATTTGCAATCATAGCTAAAATTGATCATTGGGTTGTGTATGTAGTTCACGAAAACACGTGATGACAAAAATAAAAGTGATGGCAATTTGCATAAACCAGCATTTGCAAAATGGCCGCCATTTTAAAGGTAATAGCACACTATGGTGACTTAGTGTCGGAATGTATGTTGTTTGGGTCAAGAGGTCGAATATACATTGCTCAGACAGAATTGTCTGAGTCACGGAAATTTATATACACGGCTATTTTTTCAAGATGGCGAATCTCGTCAAAGAAACCGTGTTGGTCTATATTTCTTATTATATAACCTGACGATTGATTTTGGTATCAAAATGAGTGTGTAGGGTCAAGGAGTTCAATAAGACTATTCTAAAAAATGTAGGATGAATATAAAGGTGTTTGTCACTTGTTTCCAAGATAGCCCAAGATTTAAATACAGTACCCAAGAGTGTTAACTTAATTACGCAATGTCAGGTTTAATGCGATAAAGTGGTGAAATATATTAACCCAGATGCTTGATAATTACCTAATACCAACACAGAATCCTCGGTAACTCCTCCTTAGAAATTCCTAACTGCGCTTTATCCCCCTATGGACGGAAAACCCAAAACATTGCTTACCAATAGGTGTGCACGTGACCTTAACCATTTAATTGTTCGAAATTCGGGCCATTTTACTCGTGACATATCTGCTGAACAACAAATAATGGTTTCTATTAAAATAATACAGGCCTTAAATATCAAAATCCAATTTGCAATTCCAGATATATGTTGGGTGAAATAATATAGGAGTAGTCACGGTGTCACATTTTGGCGTCCACATTGGTGGTAGTCCATGAAGAAATGCCTCACGACTCAACTGACAGTTTTGAGGGAATAGGCGGTTGAAATCCTTGACCTATTAAAACATCAACTTGTCACCAAAATCGTCATCCTAGTGCTGTATAGTAGCCTGAGGGTTATAAAGGATTTTACCTTTTTCTATGTTGACCATTTTGGGGAAAATAGTGACGTAATGAAAACTACATACTTTCATATTTAACTGACAGTTTAAATAAGTTCTATGACTACTGTGACCAGAATTTTTTTAATTGACCCCATAATATCTTTCGGCATATAAATAAGAACTGTAAGGTTTGTGCCAATAAAAGGTCAGCCCATCTTGGAAAATATCGGAACATACAACAATTTATAGTTTGGAATAGTTTTATGAACTCCTTGACCCAGGAAAAAAATAAATTTACACCAACAATGTTCTTCTTAGGTGTGTTTTTGGCTGAAGAGACTACAATTTGGAAAATGGGTCGTATGCAAATTGCCAACCACTTTTAATGTGTCATTAACTCCACATCCCTACGGTCAATTAGCTATGATGACAATTTATTATTCCGGCCCGTTAGCACATTGCACTGAAATGGTTGGTGTCTGCAGCACTAGATTAAAAGCGATTTTGCACGGGATGCGCCAATGGTAATGATGAAAAGTTAACGGGCTTAAGCCACCGTTGGGATAACCAGCGCTGGTCCCCGTCTTTTGTGAGTTCGTAGGTAAGGCAGAAAATCACACGACTGCCAATATCTGTGGTGACTTGTGCACAGTTGAATGGAAAACCCCCCCCCCCCCCCCCCCCCCCCAATCATTTTGTTTTTAAGTTAGAATGCCATATTATCTAATTAAAATTAATTAGGAAGCTCAGTATGAGACTATTTTCTTTAATACATTCAATTTACTTTTTTTTAATTTAACAGTTATTTTTCAGACCACCATATCCTCCATAAGCTAGTAGTTTTCATAACGCGGTTTATGACACTCTTTGAAAAAAATAGCTTCTCCGTGTGCAATTTATGAGCTACTAACATGTTATAATCTATTCGCCATTTTAAAATCTTAGGAATCAACTTTTTCCTATTAAAAAAATGCAGTTTTTGAAAAGAGAACTTGGTAGAACATTTTTTCCACGTTGGTAGATATTGTTTCCAAACTTCATCAAAACGAGTTTTCATGAAAATATCTCTAAAGATTTTAAAACAGCAAAATACCCTGTAAAATGTTAGAGTAAGTTAAGGAAAATACTGTAGAAAAGATGACAAATTATTGTATTTGAAAAAGAGGAAAATATGGTAAATTTGTGTCAATTTTCAAGCCTATTAATGATTATGTGTCCAAGGATACACCTCCAGGCTTCAACCTTCAAATTTACCACTTTAATTATAATGATTATGTAAATGGTACCAATAACTCAATGTCAAACTGAGGGCGCTTCTCTCTGCTTAACCTGCCATCTTCCTTTACATTTGTACTTGCATTGCTGCACTCAATCTATATTATAGTTTTTTATTAGAGTTAGGCTGCTCTGTACAAGGCATCTGCCAAGTTAGACTCAACCTTACAAGGTCGCTTATTTCTATTTTTCATCATGTGGATGAATGTCAACGATTGAGATGTACACAAGAATTGGGTGCACTGCTGTACTCAATGACACCTAAAAACACCCAAATGTTATGTATCTCAATTCTTGTATGTTATCACAGCGTGTTTAGCGCGGTATAGTCATTTTCGGGAGTAGTCACGATTATTGAATCGCGCATTGAAGTATGATGTTACAATTCCACTATCATCATGCTAAACAAAAATGACACGCAGCCGTGCCATACACAGTCCATTCCATTCTTATTTAGCAAGAAATTTTCTTGGTCTCTTCATTTCTTGATCTTAGCAATTGGCCTCATTTGAATACTTTCTATTCCTGTATGGGTGTCTGCATCTGTGGCATCGTAACTTTGCAGAAATGATGGAACCTAAGGTATACAAGATTGGATTGATGGAGGAATGATAGGTAGATAAATGTTGCTAACGCAAGCATATACCACGGGATCTCCCTCAACTTCTCCCGCACTGTACAAGAATAGACAAAATCCCCAATGGTACCCAGCAACCAAAATCTGTAAGAACTACAGTGACCCCTTTCTTGGCCATCCGAATTTCATCACAAGAATGTTTACCGCGCCCAGATTTTTGGTAGATTTGCGGCCGAAATAAAAACTGGTCTGCTGTACAGGACCCTACAACTACAAACAAGTGAGGTTAAGGCAATACAAAGGGAATAGAAAAGTACATGGACACTTTGCTGTCTGTGACAACAATTAAATTGCTTCACTTGGGCTCATTTGTGAATTACTAGACAGGCGAATAGATGTTTGATTTGTGTCATGAGTAATACGTCTTGAAATTGGAAGACCAACACAGTGATCTCAAGATACCTCACTATGAATCAGAATCAATCTCTGGAATATCAAAGATATTAAACTTATACCAAGCACAGGGCAGCAAGTACGATTCGAGCAGATTTTGTACCCAAGCGACGTTCACTAAAAGGATACTTGACCCAAAAAAAACCGTCAATACTGATAAGGGTTATGAAGAAAACTGAAGCCTCGCTGGATAATACAGAGAGGGATCCAGTTCCATCTAAAAGAGCTACTTTTACGGCCATGCTTCTGAATGGGATGGAAAATAATCTTTAAATAAAAAAATCTCCTGAGATCGAGTAAAATCATGAGATACAAGCCCATAAGGAGATCAGATATTGACAGATTTATGATCAAAAGATACTGAACTTTGTTTGTTCGATGCCTAGTTTGATATCGAGCAATAATAGCTATTATATTTCCCAAAATTGCCAGAATACTTACAAGCCAAATTCCAATTCTAAGGACATCAATTCTAGCAAGCGACAGCATGTAAGAAAGGGAGATTTTTGGTACACTACTTTTGCATCTTGCTAATATAAGTTGAACAAACAACAAATAACAGAATTATCAACAGGGTAATTTGTTGGGCATTCAATCCTTCAAATGTACGTTTCTTGATCCAAAGTAGAGGATTTTGTGTCAATCGGATGTTGAGAAGTCCACACTCTGAAATTGTTTGTCCTCCAGGCGAATTAGTCCATTTCCTGACAGGTTCAGATATTGCAACTGCACAGAGGGTGAACAATCTCATGGGAGGTAGAGTGAGATTGTCATTAAGCTCTAAAACAATTAGTCTGATTAGATTACAAAATAAATCACAATGACGTCTACTAGTGATTGGTGACAAATAAACCAAGTACCATAAGAGCCCACAAATCCTCCAGCACGAAGGCTGTGGATCTCTGTGCAAGCATGTTGTACCAAGGATAACACATCCAGGCTGTGTCAAATCCGTCTAATGCTGACAGGCAGGATCTCTGAAATGCATGTATCCAGATATATACACCTCTCCAGGCTTGTTCAATCCTTCAAATGTACAGGACTGATCGCTTGGCAATGCCACGTTATGCAGGTATAACATGTCCAGGCGGTTAATCCTTCAAGTGTCTCGGGGGGGGGCGGGGCAGTGTATTTCAAGGTGGAAGATCATGCTCGTGTAGATGGCTCCCAAAACAGTTACCCTAAGCGAGTTATTGCACTTGGCAAGAAAACCACCCCAAGAACGTTAGGTTGGTTGATTTTGCTGCCTAAACAAGTATGTTGGTTTGATTTTGCTTCCCTTAACAAAGTGGTTTGGTTTAATTTTACGATACTAAACAAGTTAATTTGCATGAACCGTTTAAAAACTACACCTAAACAAGTATTTTGACCGAAGTTGTTACCCTAAACGAGTACATTCATAAAATGTGCCTTTAACCATACACTTAAACTGGTCCTATATGGACCTGCTAAAGGAAATAGTTATCACATGTTCTTTGAAGTTTTCTATTTTATCAATTTGTGCCATTATCTTGTGCCTAATAAGTTACAATTTAATCCATTACATTTAAAATTTCACGTCTTTTGAAGGTGTCCTTATTTCGTTTGAATATTAATGGTCTTGTCGGATGTCGTAAATTATGACAGTTTTCTGCGAATTCAGCTATTCATTGAAATATAACCCGCATGATATTCATGAACTTGTTTTGATTGATATAAATTAGAGGACAGACCCTATTCTGTTTCTCCGCACATTATACTTGCAACGATCCAGTCCCAAAAGAAATGAACTACAATTATAAGTCTTTGGAGGAGACGACGACGACATAGAGAGATAAAAGGGCTGAAAATGGTTCAATCACTCGGGAATCTACCATGTGAAATCAGGGAAATCGGGAACAAAACACCCTATTTTCAGCATTTTTAATGTGATTTTTTTACAGCCTATTCAAATATCACACCCTAAACACTTTAACTCTCGCAGTCTTGTTATCCTTCAATGTACCATGCATGATTTTTAGCAATGCATTGTTTTATCCATGTATAAACTTCTACCCTCTTCCCATTCCTCATTATGTATTGTCCCGCGTCTTTTTATATATGACCATTATTTTTGCGGAAGTTTCTTCTAGCTAGCTAGATGACCATTATTTGAGATAAAGGTCCTCTAGCTAGCTAGCTGACACTTCCGCAAAAATAGTGGTCCAGTATAACAAATAAACATACTATAGGAATTTGTGTAGAAACACCGTCTACCATTGTCTGGGGGAAGGGATTATTTAAATTATAATCGCATTATGGACACCTGCCATGATCGCAACAACTCCCTGTTATTAAGGGAGTTCTCTGCGAGACAAACAAAAAAGTCTGTTCGGGCTGAATGCCAAGCGTAGGTTATTCCTGGGTGTCGTAAGCAGAGTGTATTAAATACATAAGCTATGGTGTCGCTTTGGCCGATAGGAATGATATGTCACAAGGGTATACAGTAAAAAGATTAAGTCCACATTTATATATACTGTTAATACTCTGGAATCAAAGTTAGAATTAAAGTTAGGGAGTACAATTATCGTGGACTTTATATACTATTGCACAAAAGAACGGGACTGTATGATGTTTTTAGTTTGTAAGAAACTTCACAACGGGACTGTCCCATGACATAAATATTTGACATTTTAAAAATAACAATCGAAAAAAGTTATAACCAGGAGCTAGCACACATTGGTAACACATCTCAAGTACAAAAGGTTGATGCTTAAATATGGTTGACAGACTGAAGAAACCCCTAAAAAGTGAGTCTTAAGTGCCGCAAGTGATGTCCTTAGGGAGAGGGGCCAAAACAAGTTTGTAATGGGGTTCAAATTTTTAAATTGATCCAATCATGTTGAAAAGCACACCATGTATGTGTCTAACCAGAAGGATTCAGAAAGGATATAGTTTGTAATATATGTACAGCCTAAAGTTTCAGAGTTATAGGATAAATCTAAAAACAGCAAACATCAATAAAAAGGGTCAATTTCAGTGTACAGGGGTTCAAATTTTAAATGCTCCGATTTGGATAAAAAATGGCTGCAATATTGGCTGGAGCTCCTAGGATAAAATTAAGGATAGTTTGAGGTCTCAAATGCTTGATTAAGCAAGTAGGGGGGGTAACCAGATCAAGCCCCATTGAATGCCAATGGACGTTGACCTTCTGTGCCCCCTACATCGGAAACTAAGCATTTAAGACAGTCAAAAATATTCATTATTTAATTCCTATGAACTCCACCAATACATTTGCACCATTTTTTATCAAATGGAGCAACTTTAAAAAAATTTGACCCCTGTACAACTAAATGACACTTATTATTGAATTTTTGCGTTTTAGCTTATAACTCTGAAACTTTAGGATGTTGAAATATTTACAAAGATACCTTTTCTGAATCCTTATGGTTAGACACATAACATGGTGTGCGTTTCAACATTATGATCAATTTACCAAATTTGACCCTGTACAAAATTTGTTTGCCCATCTCCTTAAGGCACCACTTCCGGCACTAAGGATCACGTTTCAGGGGTTCTGGTTAGTCTGTCAACATATTTAGTCACCCAAACCTTTTGTACTTGAGATGTGTTACAAATGTGTGCTAGCTCCAGGGCTAAACTTTAATATCCCGAATCGGCCCGTTCCGTTAATTCCAAAAAGACCATACCTATAGCAAACTGACAGAGTTGGTCTCCCTAAGACGCTCTAACTCTGTCACAACGTAGTGGGACATTGTGATCGGTCATGCGACCTTCGATAAATGAAAAAATAATGACCAGAAGGTCTCATGGCATGTACCGATGCAGGAACACCAGGAATATAGGGCTCAGCGGCGGTCGGATGCTTCCCAAAAATGTCACCCAGGATGTGCAATGGAGGCAGTGCAGTTAACAAAAACATGCACATAATTTCAGCCTAAAGGCCGAGAAGCAATCCACATTAACCAAAATGCTTTTCACGAGTCCCTCATTTAATGATTAAATCTGTTGTGTCAGTGATGGTGTATTCTGAATTGTATTCGTATCTGAAAGAGGGTAAAGGAAATTGGGGAATGTACAGTCAGCTGCTTTGCACCTAGACCCCATTCCCTTTTTCTTGGTGAGTGTATTGTTTTTTTGACCCCAGACGACAGTGAAGGCCGAAACACAGATTTCCTTATGGGTTTAGTGTACAATAGGTGCAGTAACAATACATCCCGCTGACTACAAAAGACTGAATACCCCCGGTAGGTTACCCCTTGGATTATCTATTGGGATAGATCGTACACATGCGAATAGGAAGGGCAATCTGGTGGTTTTATTTAAAGAAAAAGTTTTTTTTTTTTTTTTTTTTTTAAACGTTAAAATTATTAACGAGTATCTAAAATGATGCGAATAAAAATTGGATAAATTCCATTTAATCCTTTTCTCGACGTTTTAGGTATGTATAAGATAAAGGTCTCCAAACAAACCATTCGCGAATATAAAAATGGTCCGTTTTGCTAGATATAGGAGAGGTAGAACAGAGATTGATAGCAATGAATTGGCCGGGAAAGAATTTCGCATTGGCTAGATTCTGACATTTCTCGCCTGCGGCTCGACATGTCAGAACCTAGCACCGCTCCACACATCTCTAGACGACCATTATATTCGCGAATGGTCTTTTTGAAGACCTTTATCTAATAATAACCACTCCAGGCTTATCAATCCTTCTAATTGTCCCAGGCTGGATCGCTTGCAATGCATTGTTTATGTCTTAGGTTAAAGGATCAGAAGGCAGGACATTATCCCAAAATAAATGTGTCTTGGTTCAGGCGTGGTAAGCCTGTTAGTCGCTTGCAGTCGAGCCCCCGAAGGTGGCGAGACTGCAAGCGACTAACCCCGTGCTAAGAACCACTCCTGAAACAAGCACATTTATTTCTGATATGTCCTACTTCTTATTCTTTAATTGACTACACGTCGAGCGAAAAGAAGCTAAACCTTAATAGTATTTAAAATAATGCGTTTTTCCATACATTTTTTTTTTTTTTTTTTCATGATACTTAGCTATGATTTAATCATTTTTTTCCAAATAAAAACGACTTTAATGCCACGTTTTGCTTATATGGTCGTTGTAAAAGTATAGACTTTATGAACGGACATCACAATAGGGTAACAAATAATGAGTCTAGCTTTTGAGAAATGGATATCGGCATTCAAGGTTCAAAACTCAATTGAATAAGGCAATCACTTAAAGCTGGAAGAGCTTTGTAATGTTACGCCTCAACGACTGTTTTGAAATAGAGCTAAGATTTGTAATCACCTGCAGCATAAGCAGTTCCTGATAGTAATAGAGTGTAAACCAGTCAGTGGTTGTTGTGACAAATTTTGTTCGTTGTCGGTCTTTGATTTGGAAGGCCGGATTTTGATGATGAATACGTTAATTATAGCAGTCAAGACCACAATGATCGTTTTGTGGAGGGACGTGAAAAGCAAAGGTAAGTCGTAGAGCTTGAAACTGTTGTTTTTTAATATAACATCTCCTCTTTTGTAATGAATGAGATATTTAGCATATATTTGCAAAATCCGCCTCATTATTGGTGGAATTCGGGAATTAACCTTTGACCAGTAAACATGTTATGTTGACACTACAGATTTAGATTGTGAATACAGTCCTTGCTGCGACACATGCATATCACATAAGTATACCGTGGCATTCAGCTTGACAAATTTTTGTGTTTGTTCTCCTTACTATGTATTATTAATTGCAAAAATTTATATATTTTGCATATGCAGATTTCACGCCATTGTGGTGTCCCTAACATTAATATCTAAATTTATCAAGATATTGCCAGTTAACTCATGTCCTTGGAATTGACCATTCTATATACGACACTACAGAATGATTTTTTTAATACAGTCCTGCTTGTACAACAATTATGAACAGTATCGCGGTGGCATTCCGCCTGACCAGACTTAGGTGTCTCATTTCTATCTGTTTTTGATTAAAAACAGATGTATGATCATGGCGGGTGTCCATAATGCGATTTGATTAATTTAAATTAATCCACTACCCCTAAGCAATGGCAGACGTTATTTCTACACCGATTCCTATAGTGTTTCTAGACTGATGTTGTTTTCTATCGTTCAAAGTTCGATGCCAGACACTTTATTTCTGATAATGTGTACGCTAGTATGACCACTTATCAAAAAAACAAAAGGTTTTTGAAATGTGGTTCAGCTACTGACCACATCCACTATTATTCAAAAATAAAGGTCGGGGCAACGAACTTTAACAAAAGAAAACAATGGATAATCTATGAATGAAGAGGGCTAGACGTGTATACAAGTATAAACAACCCAGCGCACAATCCTTCAAATACACAAGGGTGAAGATTCTGTAAGCTGTTATTGTTCAATTCAAGTTATCAAAGAGTCATTGAAACCTTTAAATGCATCTTTTCCTATATCATGCAATGCGTGTTTTACCAACTCAAGTAGCCTTACATTAGATGGCTAGAGAACTTAACTGTTGGAGATGCTGTTTTTTTTTTTTTTTTTATTTTATGTTATATAATTTTTTTTTTCTATTGTTAGTTGATTGCTACTTCACTGAAGTCACTCAGACCTGCAAGTACACTTGAGGGACCCGAAAGTACACTTGGTGCCATACATGAAGTAATACCAAACCGCGCAACATAATATATATTCTGGGTGCCAGTATCTAGTATCTTCATGTGTACACTTCAATGTGCCATCGTGTGTTCCATTTGCTGTGATGTAGATACCAGGTATGGTCAGAACAAGTAAAAAAAAAAAAAATAAAAAAAAAAAAAAAAATAATTCATTGAGCTAACACAATGAAAGTAGTGACGAAGTCACACACGGTCCAGCCATATTGCCTTCTTGAGTTGGACGTTTTGTAATGAGAGAAATCAACTCAGTTTCATATAATATATAAGTTTATTCATATCTTGGACGCGGTGGAACCAAAGTCATTAACACGTAAGTGGATAAGGTCTTTTTTACCACGTAAAGTGTAACAGGGCTCTAATCCAGAAAACGAGGAATAATTCAGCCAAACTCTGCACATGTTAAGACTACATTAATATTAGTGAAATAATATTTTAGAAATTAGGGTAGGGGCAAACAATGATTTCTCCCCAATTCTCAACTTATCACAAATTTTTTTTTTTTTTTTTTTTTTTTTTCACAGCTTTCATTATATCACAAGATAATGGTATGTCCAAATTATTCCATCGCACAACAGCAAGAGCTTACTATGCATGGCGATTGCGTGAAAAAATGAAAGGGGGCCTTCTCCGGTTTACTAAACTAGAAGGTTATCTACACTTCATATAAAGGGTTAACCCTAATGTTGACTCAGAGTGAACAGTTTTGCCTTAATCCAATTAGCAAAACTTGACTCACTCCCGAAATGTCCCTAACGTACGCCCACAATATCACGTCTTATTTCTGTCCATTAATCATGATCACTAGCTATCACTGGATGATAGAGCACAACAAATTATACAACGTACGTACACAAAAGCAACTTATTAAGAAAATATGGATTGGAACTTTGACTGTATCAACACAAACTCTCCTACATCAATTAATGGTTTACAAGGTTCAGTACTAGGTTTTAGGTAACAGCTGTTGATGATTTTCCGCGACATGCTTTTGACAGTTGATTAGGATTATTTATTCACTATTAACTTAATCCCTTTGTAAATTTTACGAAATTTCATTGAGGCAAATATGATTTTTTCTTTAAAAAATGAACTTTTACCTGTCTCTCAATAGAGAATGGGGCATATAGAGGGCTCTATAGCATACAAATCATAGGCCTATATGGAAATATTCTCACAATGGATTTTTGCAGAGTAATGCTCTTGCATGTCCCTACTAAGGTGGCAAAATTGTGCTTTACAATGTTTTCTAAAAAGCAAGAGACCATTTTGTATGGGGTCACGTCTGTGTAGAGGATAAATATTTTTATGCCCCATTTAACTGAGATCCTATTTTTTAGGTACAGGGGTATATAAAAAGTGCAAATAAATCACCTGTACACTCTCCAGGAGAGTATTACTCGCCTTTCAAGTGGGTACATGTCATTTTTGAAAATACTTCACAGGACTATGCTAATGACCATACGCAAGTACACTGAGTAACTCCCAGCTTGTTAATAACCTTAAGTGCGGGGGGGGGGGGGGTCATAAGACTCAGATTTGTTTTTTTCGGCGATTTTCTACCGTGAAAAATATTTTCTAACTTACTTTTTGTAATTGTGTAACTTATCGCTGCGCTTCTTCCCATAAAAAAATACTAAAACTTGCTCGCCCGTTAATGGAGTATAAGTAGCTTGGGTCCCTAGAACTCCCCCCAGGCACAACGGGAGTGTGATTTTAAAAATAAAAATAGCAAACCCTGTTGCCAGAAATATTGTTCTGCTTATGTATGTTCATATGCATGAAACAAATTGTAATTACAATAATCAGAAAACCATTACCTTCATGTGCTGAAAAGAAGGGCGATTCCATCACCGAACGACTGCGCGCCATTGCTATACAAACATATGCAAATTACGACTGCCCCCACAAAAAATACAAGAATGTACAAAATGGTAATGTTTGTGTTAAATATATTGTAAATTGGTCCTTCTAGAGCAGATATAAACATCAAAATGATTTGCAATGTGTATGCTGTGGAAGCAGGGTCGCGGAAACATCAAGTTACTTTTTTAGCGAATTTGACGCATTTCGAAAACAATGATTTGCCCCTAATTTCCAGACGATAAACCGGAACTCATTTATATTGCACCTTAGGCCTGGTCTTATACCCCCTCAAAGGTGGTGTGACTAGTTTCATTTGAAAATTCCTTCGGGAAAGTGGTTTCCTGGGTGGGGGGGGGTGGGGGGCACCAACGTGAGTGGAAACACCTTACGAAACACCTTAAGAATATCTTGTGGACACATCATAATTATATCCTTGGGCTGATCAGTGTCATGGAACAGCCTGGCACAGACAAACCTCCGGACATCAGTATTTACCAATCAATTTAACCTTATTACAGTCCATTTTACACTCATTAATCAAGTTTGGTACACACATTTCAAATACATCAACTACGGTGCATTATTTTTACTCAAACTTGTATTGCACTGTTAAAAATGTTCCTAATTTTACTAGACTTACCTTTTAAATTACGGTAAACCCCAATTATTCAAAAATCTTCAGGCTTTATTACCTATACCTAACATAAAATTACAATTTGGAAGCAGAAAAATGTAAATAAACAGTAGCTAGAAAAAAACTACACATTTTGAAAAAAAGGTAGTATTTATACGCTGACCGTTATTATATTTTCCATAATATTACGTTCTTTTGTAACTTACTTGTTTTAATGTAAGAATATGAACTATGAAAATCATTTTACCTATAAAATGTGTCAAATAACGTTGTAAGTAACGTCATTAAAAAAATGCAAAATCTTATTTTCCCTATAATTTTTAATAGTTTTAAAAACTCTTTTCCTCCTCTTGTATTATATTAAGTTTAATTTGAAAAAAGTAGTACACACATATATAATATTATATATTTAATTTTAGCATCTGTTGTCAGTAAAGTCATGTAGTGTAGTGGATAAGGTTTAGGACTTGTAATCTTAAGGCCCTGGTTCGAATCTCTGTAAGGTACATGTATTAAGTTTATTCATATGATGATGAAGTAATTGGTGACATTAGAATGTGTATATTGCCATATAAAACAAAGTGTATAAACTGGTTTAAAGCTTTATTTCTTCACGTTTTCCCTTTGTTTATTGCCTTTTGTCTCAAAATTGTTTGCCTGAAATATAACTTTTTACAACCATGTGGTAACGTAAATACAACGTTTGTATGATGCCATAGCTACAACGTGAAAATTTGGTCAGAGCATTGTAATAACGTTTTCATTGTTAATATTGTTTAAACAAGTCAAAAACCAACAATAACGTTGAAGCTGAGATTTTACGACCGTTATTTTACGTTCCTGCAATGGTTTCGTATTTTTACTACTCCAGTTATTTTACGTTCTTGCACGTTGTGGAGTCCAGCTGCCAGTCAAATCCCTGTTTTTTACAGGTTTATTTTTAACAGTGTGGCTACCAAATTATGATACACGTATGCCCATGAAAATGAAGAATACTCCTATGAACACACATGTGGGAGTATATGGAAATGTTCTGAAATAATTTCAATACATACAATAATAAAATACAAACAGCATTTGATATTGCACCTTATCAATAAGGTCAAAGCGCTTTACAAAATAGAAGTAACTAGAATTTCGCGGTTCTCGGCTTTCGCGATTTGCGGTGGGGGTACCAAGGTTAGGGTTGTTAGGTTCCGTACGGAACCTTATCAGACGTGACCTGTAGTATTAGTAAACTTTTGTCACCTACCTAGGGCCCCTGTCTAACTAGCCCCTTTGCAACTATAACGGTGTCCACTTTTATAACATACCCAGAGTCCAAGGTCTAACTGCCACCGTGTCCCTTCCCAACTACCCAAGATCCCCTTTTCATCTGTCTCAGAGCCCCTTCCCAGCTGCCACTGAACGTCCTTCTCTAACACAGGTGCCCTTTCCCAACTAACCCAGGGCACCGTGACTTTCGTACTACCTCCCCCATACCAAATACTCGAAAGTTCCTTTTTTCATCTAAATATGGCCAATTCCCAAATACTCATGGGTCTCTTTCCAGACAACATCGTGAACATGATCTTTTTTGAACTAACCCAAATTTCCCTTCCCAATTACCCCACGTCCACGTCCCCAACTACCCATGGTTCTCTTTCCACACTAACCCATTTCGCCGTTCCCAACAACTCATTTCACGCCTCTCCGCACTGAGTTAACTATACTTCCAGTTGAAGCACATTTAGGTTTTCTGTGCGGTTATGTTTGGGAATTGTTACTTTAGAGCTTTAATTGAGCCTACAGGTGAATTAAAACCACGATTTTGACTTTTAAATCTTTCCTTCATCCCACTTTTTAATATGATTTTCAATCTTGGGTTTAAGAGTATAGTATGACATAATATCGATATTGCCATGGTCTCAAGTTTGGTTTGGGTTATAGGGCTCTCGATAATCGGGAATAGGGCTCATAGTAATTTTTTGCCGAAAAAAGGGACCATGCATAAACATGCAGAGATTTGACTTAGTGACTATCTGCCATGTTTTTTCTTGGAATTTGGAAAATTTTGCCATGTTTTTTGGAAAATTTGGCTTCAGATGAGGCGCATTGACTTATTTTTCAACATATTGTATCCGTGGAAAAGATACCATACCAAATTGGCATGAAAAAGGGTCATACCAAGACTAAAAATATATTAGACCCATATTGCGGCACATGCGCAAGAAAGAGTTAACTGTAATGATATAATCATGATAGGTTTCTAATGTAAATGATATTCTTTTGCTACGAAAGTATTCCATTTTTCACTCTCCCCATTTGGGCTGTCCACTTCTGATACGCCAAGAGCCTAACGATTTGTATTTTCGATTAAATCTAAAAATACTGCTTAAAATAATTGCTGGTTGATCTCAGTAGTCAATATGTGCCTAAATACCTTTAACAAATAGCCAATATACAAAAAAAAATATCTTTTTGCTATACTGCAAGAAAAAGTACACACATCGGGTTTATTTTTGCCGAATTGGATACCCCTGAAACTTCATTATTGTGAATTTTATACCCCGAGAGGTTGTCCCGCATTGGCAGCTAATTGCGCTTCTTTGGAACGAGCATGGGTCCCCGACCAAAATCAAAGAACCCCCCAAGTTTATTCCAAAATATCTTAAGTACTGTTTTTTAAATAAATGTGCATGCCCCCACAGCTCTGTAAAGCTGTAAAAAGAGATACGAGTACATTTCCTGAAGAAAATGAATGCTTAACTCTCGTCTACCTGAGCCATTTTTTTTGTACAACAATTTCTCTGGGCGGGGGGGGGGTACCCGCTGTTTTTCCTTGTTTACACATCCGATTCCTATAGAATTTGGTATCATAAGATATCTTTGCGTTTTCCTCTTTCCATTGGTATCACAATAAGAGCCAACATCCCAATAGATAGAGTAAGATAAAGAGTGCAAAGACATGATATAGGGTGTAAAATTTGATATTTTGAATTTTTCTCAAAAACATCACTAAACGCTTTGTGTGTAAAAATAGTAAATTTCCGCATCATTTAAAAGCCCCAACCGCATGGAAATTAGATAGGCCTACTCCTAACTTTTTCTGTTTTTGGTGATATGACGTCACTTTGAAGTAAAGCCTAATTGCTGGGCATGTTGGTAGCCATTTTGGTATCAGAAAAGATTATGAGATAGCTAATCCTTGGTACCAAAATCACAGTTCTGATGGATTCCAACGCCATACTAGGCGTGTTGCTACTTCTCCCCCCCCCCCCATCCATCACTTTGGGAGCGTAACAAGTCAATTGCGGGCTCGAAGGGTGGAATAGTAAGCGAATAAATTCTTGAAGGAGGATTATAATCTACTATATCTGTAATGACTAGTAGTCAAGCACTTACTGA
>JAMKCH010032794.1:0-23360 GCA_023653785.1 Ophioderma brevispina
TCCGCATACTGTTCCTGGGGAGCGGACCCAGATGGAGGCACCATAACGCATGATGATCAGCTGGGAAAGGATCTCGGCATATGCGTTTCCCTGATAGCGATGATACTCAGGTTGCTGGAGAAGCTCTTGAGATTCGCGGGTTAACCTGCTTCTAATAGCCAACACTGGCCCAGACAGATGTGGTTCCTGGAAGTACTTCCTCACACGGTGGCGGAACCGTTTAACCTCCCGATTGTAGAACCTCTTGATGAATCCGACAAGACCCAAGTTCCTCTAGCGACAATTCAGACCCTTCACCTGGCGATGGACGACCTTTCATCAATCCGCACGGCGGCAGGCACTTATGAAGAGGCTGTTGCCCCCCAACCCCCCCCCACACCCCCCACCATGGCAGCAAAAGGCAAGGCATCTTTAAACGAGAAAGACTTACAACTTCGGCATCAGGAAGTACACGCATGGTGCCAGACAACAAAGTCATTCCTTATATAAGGCCTTGGGGAAACGTAGCAGAGTTCCTCACATGGGTTTTCCAGCGCAAGCTCTGAGAGCCTGCCGCACTGCCGCAGCTCTTCTGTCCATCATGACCTCTCAGGTCGATCTACCGGTTCTGATTGCACTTGTCCTGAATGACCTCTTGAAGAGTAGATTCCCGAGTGTCCTCCAGGAAGTCGCTTGTTCAAAAGGGACTGAACAGGGCCCTGCGCACGACCACACTTTTCCGGACAATAACAATATTTATGAAAGGAGTATAGGTTTATCGCCCCCAACAGGGCACCGCTTCTCAATTGCGAACACACAAAGAATCCTCAAACCAACAACAAAGCGAGCCACGACGTTTGATATTACGACTCACAACCAGCATGAGGATGGTGTGTGATTATTCCAACCAATTACTGTACGGGTTGTGCTGTCACAATCAAGGAAGAACAATGCGCTGTGACAAGAGGTTCCGAAATATCGAACTAGCAAAACGGTATAATGGAACGATGTCATGGATGGAAATGTTTGAAGAACTGTGTTTGCCTTGTTGGCATATTGAGACGTCAAGCGTATTACAGACGATGTCAGAACTAAACCACTTCAACATTTTCGCTAAGATGGACTTCGATGTATTGCAACACAAATTTTACTAAGTGGCTACGAAATATTTGAGCAAAATGAGAATGACATACTAATTGAGAATTGCACAGGGACGAGCTTGTGTGCTTTGGTAAGCGCTATACAAGTGACCCAAACCTAGGTTAATTATATAAGCAGTGGCGCGCTTGTCAATATGATCTACGATATGCTAAGAAGTTCGTTTGTGTGCGCCTCCAGAGAGGCCGCCTATGGATCAAGTAACAAGGAAGACTTACCAGGAGATGACGTTCCTAAATCATGACTATTCTCTTTTTTGGCCACCATTTTGACAAAGGACACTCTATCATTGAAAATGTGACTGAGAATTTGACATGAAGCTGAAAACCACTCCATAGCGTATAGTATCAAGGTCCGTATTGAATTCACAGTCAATATTTCTGAAGCACTTTATACATCACTACTCTATAGGTTATAGATTTTTATCCTTTGGCCGCCATTTTGAAAATAAACGCCCTCAATTGATGAGAACGGTCATTGAGAATTTGATATTAGGGTAAAATAACTGAATATGGTTAATCAATCAGGTCCACATTAAACCAGACTTAATCCATTTTTCGGAAGCACTCGATATATGACTCTTTTATTTTTTATAGCTTTAGTTACCATTTTGGCGCCATTTGGAAAGCGGCCCTCATTCGATAAAAATCGTCCTGAGAAATTTAGAACAACAAGTTGACATCAAACTCTTTATGGGTTCAATAACAAAGGTCCTGTAAATCTAAGACTTGGCAAACTCTGAAGTAGTTGACTGCGCCCCCTGACGACTCGCCGCAGTGATTCTAAACCATAAAACAATCAGCGTGTAGGAATACGTGGACTGGGTTTCCTACCGAAATCATTTTTTTTACCGAAAATTCCTATCCCACAAGGCACCAACTATGTCTAGAGATAAAAAAATACGCATATTATTCTATGTGTTTTGTGTCATACTGTCATTGTTTTCTGTCATAACTGTGCAAAACCATTCGCTGTACATAAATTTTGCCAGTACCGAGTACTCTTTGATTGCCGTGTATTTTTACGGGGGCCACAAAATGTGCCGCGTGTTAAAGGAGGCGCACTAAACGGCGACGAGCGTGTCGCATGTGGAGTGTCATATCTACTCGTACATCGTTGGTGCATGTGGGCTGGAATTTCGGTAAAAAATGATTGCCGGTAGAAATCCAGTCCACGTATTGGGCCTATGGAGTGTCAATGGACTATATAGGGTTGCTAATCGTTTAGAGACCCGTTAGACAACCTATGTCTTTTTGGAATCTGGTCCCAAGCCACATAACCCCAAAACAGAGAAACTGGACTAAGCGAGCTAATAGTGCTCGTCCGTGAAGTCGTTTAATACTCTGGAATTGTCCAATCGAAAGTATGAGAACTGTACACGTTTTTTAGTTGTGGTGTTTCTTTGACAATGAGATTACTTGAGATCTGATCTGTTGTGGCCGGATTCGAACACCCGGTGACCTTTCAAATTACTAGCACGACGCTCTTGCCACTGAGCTATCAAGCCAGGTTTGGTAGAGGACGGTAGATATCATCTATAGGTGTTAGGTCCGAAAAGGAAAAAAATTAATAAATATAACGTCCTTGTCGACTGGGAGAAACTAAGTAGTAAAATTTACAAAAAAAAATATAAATCGTATGCAAATAGACCATTCTGATGCTATCCGCCTAGTTGGGAAAGCGATAGGGACACCGTTATCAGCTTTTTAACGATTGCTCTGTCAAAGCTGCCGACTAATACAGATCCAGAAATGATTATGCAGTCCTGCCAGGAATCCAAACTAGTCGTCCGTAGCAATCAACCTACTGTATTGCATAGCTTCAACGTTGCCTACAAATGACCGATGGTACGTATTCATGTAAATAAACGATATGTAAACGATAATGAACTTACGACCTTTTCTGTTCTTTTTGCCCCAGCCTTAATAGCGCTAGATGAGGTTTGCAGTCTACCGTGAAGGGGGACTGGTTCATTTCCCGATTATAACATACACGCCTAGGAAAGCGTAAGCTGATTTTGCAAAATGCGCCTGTATTTAATGAATTGCTCATGTTATCATATAATTTGAGAATACGGTCATTATAATTAATCTTGTCGAAAAAGACAAAAGTGTAAAATTATATCTAATTTGTGATGGACACAGATGCATAATAATGATTAAATATGAAATAAATTGAAACAAAAACGTGGTTTTCACACAATCAAAAATAAAAGCAAAAGAAAAGAAAAAGGACTGGTCGACAGTGGTATGAGCTATTGCATTAAATCATCCTTTGCAATAAGATTTAATCACACATGTAGGTTGAGAATCACGAGTCCCTTCGTCATTTGAATCAAGTGTTGAATACTGCTCAGAATAGCTAGAGAGGGGAACCTCAGGATGACTGTCCTATTTCGTCTCCTTCCTGGATTACTGGTAGTAATATGTATATTTAGTTTGTGAGCACCTAAACTAGCCTCGGAGAATATCACTCTTAATGCATGCGAACAATGCTTTACATTCAGAATACAAGCCGAAGTCCTAAAATTATTACGCCAACACTAGCGATGCAAGCTCTACGGAGACCCTGAAGGGCAAGCGCACAATCCAATGCAGTATTAATGTTTATCTAATGCAGGACTATGTCGTATCCACCGAACTTTGGATTCAAGGAAGTACTTTAGATTACTACTTTGATATGGAAAGTGGAACCAATCAAGTAAACCGTGTCTCTAAAAAGCTCATTTCACATTCGTGGATTCTAGCCTTGAGTGGTATGGCATTTCACATGGGTATAAAGTACACTTGTAAACGTTCTTGCAGATGTACGAATCAATGGAGTCTATGTTAATTTGCAAGATTGCAGAGAGTTTTTCAACGTATACTGAAGAAAACGTTGCGGATGTAATATAAAACCTGAATACGACGAGTGATTGAAAGTTACAGTTATGCGCCCAATTGGTGGGATCCAGACTAGTTTATACATCTTTGATGTTAATGGTCCCAAGATGGGTAGAGTTCCCTTGGCTATCGAAAATGGGACACTTTTGGTAGTGATCTGATTCAATCGGTGGACTCGCTGATTTATAAACCGGAGTTGAAATGTTAACATTTGCCTTCCAAAGTTTGGATGAAATTGCTCCTTATGCTTTTGTTGGATGCGTATAAAGCAACTTATTCTTAGTGGACAAGATTCTTTTCTCCATGTGGAGTCACTTAGTGGGTTATTCATTTAGAGGAATTAGACCTTGGCTCTTCAAACTAATTCGTTATCAAAAGGGTTTGACGAGTTGGTGCCAATTAAAGAATCGATCTTGACAACATGTCGAGCTAAGCCTCACTGCCACCGATGTATTCAAAATTTAGTCCATTTGAGGATTTCGATTTTTCAGGAGCTGTGTTAAAATCATTACCGGAAGGTTTGTTAGAAGGGTCTGGTTGGCTACAGTTCTTTCCGTTTCCGGAAATGAGTTAATCAGTGTTGCCCCCAAAACCCATTAAAGGTGCAACGAGAGATTTTGGGAACCCATATACTGTGTCCTATGTAGTGATTCATATAGATAACACCCCAAAGTTTCACCTGGTCTTGGTTACAGAAATGCCTGAAATGAAAACAAAAGTGATTTTCTTTCTTATTCAATATAAAACATAGACTTGAATTTAGTATTGGCTCTAACGAAAATTACAAATTTCACAATTTCTTACCAAAAGAATAGTGTTCAGCTTAATCCTTTCACATGGGGACCATTTTTGATAAAAGCTTACCATGCTGGGCAAAAAAATCAGAATTTTCCATTTTAGCGACACCTGTTATGTGAAATTCCACGTTGCACCTTTATGGAGCATGAATGAAGCAACTAATCGCATCAAATAAGTTATCGTACGTGCCAATGGACTCCTGGATGGTTGGGTAAATTACAGGACTAATGCTCAAAGACATAATCTGTTTCAATCCAGTAGGTTACATTTACTTATACGACCAAATGCAAACTACGGTTGGTTAGGGATAATGTTAGCATTCATTACCGACAGAGTTATTAAATGGTTTAGATCAGTTGGAAGAACTGCAGCACTTGGAATAAATTGAGTTATCTTTCCATTGGACAATTGATGGTCTGATAAAGTTAGAATCTTGTATCTGAGTGTAAATCGGTGATTATTGACCTGATAAAATATCAAGGATTTGGCTATGCTATCACAACTGCTCTCATAGGAAGACTGACCACAATTCTTTAGGCAATTTACGGCGAAAAGTTTCTATATATTAGCAGCATAATTTGACCTCACGTGATGAGATTCGAAGTGTCAATCTATCTATGGCTATTTTCATGGACGTGAAAAACAATGGGTTACAGTCTGGAAGAGGGATTTGGATCACTGACTATGGTTAACAGTTCTAGTCTTTCTTGTTAATGCATCGCCTATTGCCAAAGGGTATATTGATAATTTGGCTAGCTAGAGACGCCAAGGCTAGACCAAAAAGTGGCTTTCATTACCCGGTATATTGATGGTTGGTGACGTGAAAAAAAGTTATATCTGACCGTTAATCAGAAATTCGTTACTTCTGGTCATCTTGATGACCGATTCTTGTGAGAACCACTACATCTTGATGAAAAGAATGACTGAAGTACCGGAGGTTTATTCAATGCCACACATAATTAAAAGAGCTATCGATTGATAAAAATAGACTTGCGTCATTACCGATTAAAATATTTCCCAAGCTGTATTGTGAGACCAATTTAATTTAGGATATAATAGGATTGCATTTTAACGCAAGATAAGGTTATACGTGAGTCACTAAGATACCTTTATTTAAATGGCAATTCTTTGTCAAACTTGAGCGCAAGTATTTGGTTCATTATCTAGACTGTCGTTACTTCACTTGCAAATAATCAGATATGGTAGTTTGCCAAACGGTATATTTAAACAATTTTGACTCATGATGCATATTAAACATAGTAATAACAATTACTTCTTTAAAGGTGGTATATTCGACCATTTAATATCATTGCGGTATTTAGATTTAACACAAAACAAAACTTAGATAAAATGCCCATGAAAATGCCTTCTTTCCATGACCATGCTGGTCGCCACTCGACCCTTTAAATAATAGCTTTTCAACATTTCCATCTGTACACTCATTCTTGGTGTGTTTATCTAGTTTAAGCAACAACAAATTGGATGAAGGTGTGCGATTGTCCAATGGCATATGGTCGGTCTTTTGGCTAACAATATCATAGGTGAACTACCGTTGGGAATCTTTGACGGTTTACTAAATTACAAGTCATTGTTTAAGCATAACCATACTGCGTGAGAATCAACCAGGTGTGTTTCATAATCATAATCCTCTTTGTCACCCTTAAGATAGCACCAATAATCTATACAAGTTATACCTGGATTGCATTCTCATGTTTTGACGGTCTTCGAAGCATTATTATTTAAGAACAAATTCAACAATTCAATCGCTGGAAAATGGGACTTTTGGTAACTTAAACAAAAACGATTTTGCAATTCGCAATTTTTCACATTATTCAATTGAAAGGGGGTTTGGGGGGGTAGGAAACATTCCACCTCAGTAAGCCTAGAAATGTAGATCTTAGCTCTAAATAACTTATTTCTAGTACAATTTTCGTCTTTGTCGGATTAAACATGTTAAAGCTATTATGCGATCCCCTTGCAACTTGTTGTTTTGTTAAAGAAGCGCAATGCCTTCCTCAATACCCGAAACCAGTTTATCTGACTTGCAAAAGAATGTTAGATGGCATTTTCACTCCAGCGTTCCATGTGGTCGCTTGGTATATTTGACAGTTTGTTTCAATGGTGTAGTGATTTACCTTCGTTTAACTGATAAAACATCTAACAGAGTCCAACGACTGCTTGTGTTGCATCCTTTTCCCATGTCCAGATTTTCTGATGAAGTCAACATGCTTATATTGGCAATTGCTGACATATACTATGCCCAACATTATTTCCCTCCCTTGACTCTGAACTTTGTAGGACGGGTCCCACGCAAGTTTGCCAGTAACTCTCTGTCTTGTCCATGAAGTGTCGTATTGATTATAACCATTGATTAGTTTTGACAGGTTCCAAGGAGTCAAGAACCCTTTCGGTTCTCGTCGCCTCCGCCCAACATCCGCCCGAATTTGCCTGACCGTGATTTGTTTTATATGGGATTTTTGCAATAAGCGTGATTCCGGTTCTCTTGTCTGGATTCGTTTCTGATATTTATGAAGTTTCTGAAGTTTGTGCCAGGGTATAACCAATAGTCAAAAGGCCCTAATATGACCTACAATAACCTGACAACATTTAAAATCCAGATATGGTAATCGGCACCCATTTATACGGCAAGCAGAAAAACATGGCTCCATAGGTTTGGGAACGATGCATGGATGTAGAAACAGCCAATACCCGAGGTTTCTGTTTTATTCTACTTTAAACTCTATAGCACAGAACCACTGTAGCAACCTATTTTTCAATCATAATCTTCATCGGTGTTAATCTTCTTGTTTTGTCTTTAAACTTTATCGCTATTCTTTATACGATAATCTTTCAACTGCAAGACAAATCAGCTACGCCAGCTGGTCGGAAACTCACGAAAAATTGAGTTTCGTATTGCTTGAAAATGTTTCATTGTCCCGTATTCACAGAATTTTTGCTGTTGAGGTACCACTTTAGTCATTGCTATTCTCGCTCAATGTAATATGCTATTGTCGTCACCCTGTCTTGTATGCTTGTTGTTGCTTTTATTTTACCTATCATTCTGCTATTTCATCCGTTTTCTTCTTACACCATTATACATTTTGAAAACAGACACAAATAAACGGTAGAAGGTGAAATATATCTACCTTCACTCAACGTATAATATGCAGCTCGCTAGTATGTGTTTTTTCTTAAAACCACAAATTTACCCGAATGAAGGCATGTGAAAAAATAACTTATTGGCAAAATAAATGTTGAATATTGAAAGATTTCCGTTGTATGGTTGCATGTCTTTTGTATCAATCTGCGTTCGACATACTTGTTAATGGTATTTCCAATCATAAATCAGAATGTATGCATGGGTAGACGTTTACCTTGACGCAGGCAGCTGCGAGGTTCTGAACGGCATGTTACGTTTTCTCTTTCCGGATGCACAGTAAACGTGGGATTTTGAATATTAATTAGATTTGCACTAGTCATCTAAACTAACTCGTATCTGTTGACCTACAAAAAATGTACACAAATGGTAAGGCAGTTCCGTTTAAAGATGCATTCCCTTTGCTGATCATCATTTCAAATCAAGAAAACACATTTCAAAATTTTATCCAAATCCGGAGTTTTTATTATGTAAAAATACAGTGGTGATTACTCTTTGGCATAACTTCTAAAATGTTCAGTTAACCGAGTTTATCAAGGCTGAGACTAGCTCAATCTTGAACCGTACGATATTTGCTTTCAAAATCTTAAACAAAAAACATTGAACTTGGGGTAATACAGATACGGCGGGGGAACTAGCATTTTAGGTGAGGCTGTTAAGGCCCGTGACTAAACGGACACTACAAGACATTGCTAGACGTAATGCATGCTCAGAATGGGACCATGCATTTTAACAAGACGGTCGATTGACTATTTACATACAGGGCACTCCGGCCTGTGTAATGGGAAATTATGCACCTGCAAACCCCAGGACAATTTAATTCATTTTGTTACTAATACATCTTGGCTGCGATACGTTGCTTTCCAGCTATATGTCGGAGCGAAATTGTTTATATTTCCTTTCACTCTTTTTTTATCACGAAAATTTGCTTTATACTACAACTGGCGTGGAACTTTATCTCATTTTATAACCAGTTAGAACTAATGCAGTCAGAACTAGCAAAATTTGAACATCACTTTGCGCGGAAAATTCAAAATTGCGGTGGATCTCGTGCTCGTTTGCATTTATTTAAACGATAAATGTTATCAATGAATTAGAAACTTTGGGGCCAAAGATGAGGCTGTGTAGCAGAACGTCATGCATCACTGATCAATCTCGGAATCGAACGGCTGATATGAGTTTTTTGCCCGAAGATATGGCCCTGGGCAAGATATTTTAAACTCGTCTCATAGCGAGCGGCCGCTATTCATGATTATGTTTGGGCTTTATATAATTTCCGTTAATGTGTTTAGTTAAGTATTACAAAAGAGCGAGGTTATCGATTGCGTGGCGGTTCGTCTGTGGGCGCTTGTCCCTTGTATTTGAAATCGTTGTTCGATCGCCACTTCCAGGCCTAAAGTATACTTCATATCATTTTTATCTTGGAGGTAAATTTTGCAGTGAAAACTCAGAGTTGGCGGATTGAGTAGGAAATCGTGAGTGATACTGCCTATGAAATACTTTAACTGCTTTGGTCCTGACCATAAATATCGTGCCAGGATTCTCCCACGTGCATTGAACGAGATTGCACGTAAATTTGCCTTTCATCTCAATAACGAAGGGGTTGTGGTGTGCCTGTGGCTGGTCCCTTGTTTATTATTTTCGTGTACCTTTATACATAAAACCATCTTTGGTGAATGAGTGCGAACAAAATTAACACACGACCTCAGCCCTAGGATATAATAAGTCCCATTGCAATCCTTCCTGAGCTGTCCGACCGAACTTTTTGGCTGGCAGTGAACCCACTTCTGCTTCTTCGACAAGTCATCGTAATGGCTGGTGTGGTGTCAGGCTTTAGTCAACGGAGTAGCGGATCCAGGGCGCGCGTATCCATGATAGGAACGCTCTTAACATGCCCGCCTTGAGGCTGGGGGAAGATTGGGAATAGTCAGGGGCTTTCACCCTACTCTATTCGAGAGTGCGAAACAAAATTAACCCAACGACCTACAGCCCAATAGGCTAGATAATAAGCCCTATTGCCAATCATTCCTGACGGATGGACGACTTTTTGGCTGGCAGTGAATAACCCACTTCCTTCTTCTTCTACAAGTCATCTAATAATGCTTGGGTGGTGTCAGGATTTATTCAACTGAGTAAGCTGTCCCGGGCCGAGCTTTATCCATGATACGGACGCTCCTAACAGGGCCCGCTTTGAGGCCTGGGCGGATTTTGGGAAAGTCCAGGGTTCACCCTACTCTTATTCTACACTGGCTGCGATGTCCCTTTACATTTATGGACTCTCTATGCACGGACCGACAGCGTAACGTCCAATTGCCGGAAGCTCTCATGATTCATTTGCCAATTCCAAGTGAACATTTCCACTTGACCACCACCTGACTGGGGGGGGGCGGCGGTGGCGATGTCTGAACTCGAAAAGGGCATATTAGTCCAATAATTGTATGATTGACCCACACACATTGCAACAGAAACAATTTTTGTGTTAATATACTCTGAAAACATCACAAAATACTATAATAAAGTTTACCAAAAATCAACCTAGTGGAACATGTAGAAATAAGGGGGAAACGTTTGTACAGGGGTAAAAATTAGAATTGTTCGAATTGATTTAAATGATGTACCAATTTATTGGGCTACTCCTAAGGTTTAAAACAGGTATCTTTGTCCTATCTACTCGTTAGTTTTATACAATAGGCCCATAACAGTTCAAGGTCATCCTGGGGTAAAATTCATAGAATGGTCCGATTTTGATCGGACTGGTTGTAAACTGTTAAATTTGTCCCACTAGATAAGTAAATGTAAATAGATTCTTTGTTTAACTTTCTATATAAGAAGTACAGAGCTATGACTAGTGCCCCTCCAGTCACATTTTGCGGTCCATTATGCAACGAATATTATAGATGGTGCAAACCATATATTTTCGGTTCTGTACCATTAGACGAACAATTTGACACCATTTTTATAACGACGGATATATCTGAATATTTACCCCCATTGTGACCTTGAACCTATTTTGACTCATAACTATTGAACTACACCTGCAGATATGGCAAACATAACTTTTGTTTAATCCTGGAAATGTAACGAACATGTTGGCATACTTTTTGACGCGTTTCCTGATACTTTTCATATTTTGACCCATGTATAAACCTTACCCCCTTAAAATATATGTTCCACTCATTTGATTTTAGTAGACTTTTGATATGTTGTTTTTTTAAGGTATTCGCATACATTCTGTTGGAATTGATTCTGTTGCAATTAGTGGTGGGTTAAGGCAGCATTCATTCTATTTTTGACTGGCCTATATTCTTAATGCCCAAACTTTGAGTTAGTCTATCACCACAGAGTTATGACAAGTGGAGTCCACTAATAATACCAGAAGATACTGGCGCAGTATTCTAAGCTAGGATATGTCCATATTTTTACACAATGCTGCTAATGACCAAATGTTGGCACAATTTATTGCAAAGTCAAATTTGACAAAAATTTCCTTTGAAAAAAAATTCACATTCATAGTCCCCCTCCCAGTATTAAACGAGTTGTAGGTAATGTTATGTCTTTGACCTAAAGTTTTAAAACATTGTATTAGTGTAGTATTTTTGTGGGGTTTTTTTTTTACAAATGAAGTTAAAGTATCCACGAAAAGCGATCACAATAGTGATCTTGTTGTATAAAAGTTATAATTTGATTAACGTAACACGATTGTAATTCATTACTATTTGACTTAACCTCACTAACAAATATTGGTATTGCTCAATGTTATCTCTGTAAAATAAAACAGTATAGGATATTTAGATTAAGAAAAAGTGCGTGTCTCAGAATAGGTATGTCCTGTAATGTGCAGGGTCAGTTTAATTTTATTAACATGATTACCAGATAAAAAGAGTTGGCAGACGCTGTTTCGCACCTACGAGATCAAAGTGCCACGTATAAAATAGTACAAATGTGCACTACTAATGGTTAACTACGTCATAATTAATATTCCTGGTGAAAAGCTGTCGTTAGTCTGCTACAAGTTGAAAATGATTTTGTATTCGGTGTATTGCTAGAATGTGACTGGGTCGCCTTTAAGCTTGCAAATCCTCTCGAATAGTCCGTGCAAGAATATTAATGTACAGTTTCACGTGATAGTGAATGTTTGGTGCAATTAGAACTGATGGCCATATTAAATTGAATAATTAGTGATAAGTCTTTGTTGTAATGGCTTAAAGTCAGAATTTTGCAAAAAATTCACATTTTGTCAATATAGCCATAACAAAAAAACTATACAACACACGTCAATCAAATTACAATAACCCCTAGCAGGTATATCTCAGGGTCCCTTTAAAAACAACCAGGGAATGTATCTTTGCTAATGTAATGTAATCAGAGCTAATTCTAAATTTCGATAATCATATAATAATAAGGTAATCGTCTATGTGTATGTGAAAAACAAAATAATTATTCACTGCTTATTCATACAGTGTGAGTCAAACTGATTGTTCCCCCTTTCCCCGATGAATCAAAAAACTATTAAAAATATTTGCAATCTTTTTAGAACCTTAATATATATTTTATATTAACAAAAAATTACTTCTTAATCACCATATCAAAAATCCCGAGATTCCATGCATTTTATTTTCAAAGTTATGGCCTCATTTTTAGAGGGCTCCAAAAATGCCACGTGTACAAGTTTAGTACAACCATGAAGAGAGTAAATATGTTACGTGTAATTCACAACCGAGGATCCAGGAAAACGAGATAGGCAAAGAACTTTTCTTGTTTGTGCATTTATTCACCACAGTGACGCACAAAATTATTAATATTTAGCATTAAAAGAAAAATTGTTCCAAAAAAGTCTGGCCTTTGACCAACTAAGGTTATCACTTACATTGAACCTGGTGTTTGTGTATTTTTCAATATCTTTTTGTTTTTTCCTTAGTTAATAGTTAAAACCGAGTTCATTCCAAACCTTGAATAATTTCAACAGTCAAAATATAATTGGCCACTTGTTTGTTTGCATAATCCCAACCTTATACTGGCCTGTGTTCTAATGCCCAAACTTTAGTTAGCCTAAATCACCACAGAGTTATAACAAGTGAGTCCACTTAATAATACCAGAAAGATACTGGCGCAGTATTCTAAGCTAGGATATGTCCATATTTTTACACAATGCTGCTAATGACCAAATGTTGGCACAATTTATTGCAAAGTCAAATTTGACAAAAAATTTCCTTTGAAAAAAAATTCACATTCATAGTCCCCCTCCCAGTATTAAACGAGTTTGTAGGTAATGTTATGTCTTTGACCTAAAGTTTTAAAACATTGTATTAGTGTAGTATTTTTGTGGGGTTTTTTTTTTACAAATGAAGTTAAAGTATCCACGAAAAGCGATCACAATAGTGATCTTGTTGTATAAAAGTTATAATTTGATTAACGTAACACGATTGTAATTCATTACTATTTGACTTAACCTCACTAACAAATATTGGTATTGCTCAATGTTATCTCTGTAAAATAAAACAGTATAGGATATTTAGATTAAGAAAAAGTGCGTGTCTCAGAATAGGTATGTCCTGTAATGTGCAGGGTCAGTTTAATTTTATTAACATGATTACCAGATAAAAAGAGTTGGCAGACGCTGTTTCGCACCTACGAGATCAAAGTGCCACGTATAAAATAGTACAAATGTGCACTACTAATGGTTAACTACGTCATAATTAATATTCCTGGTGAAAAGCTGTCGTTAGTCTGCTACAAGTTGAAAATGATTTTGTATTCGGTGTATTGCTAGAATGTGACTGGGTCGCCTTTAAGCTTGCAAATCCTCTCGAATAGTCCGTGCAAGAATATTAATGTACAGTTTCACGTGATAGTGAATGTTTGGTGCAATTAGAACTGATGGCCATATTAAATTGAATAATTAGTGATAAGTCTTTGTTGTAATGGCTTAAAGTCAGAATTTTGCAAAAAATTCACATTTTGTCAATATAGCCATAACAAAAAAACTATACAACACACGTCAATCAAATTACAATAACCCCTAGCAGGTATATCTCAGGGTCCCTTTAAAAACAACCAGGGAATGTATCTTTGCTAATGTAATGTAATCAGAGCTAATTCTAAATTTCGATAATCATATAATAATAAGGTAATCGTCTATGTGTATGTGAAAACAAAATAATTATTCACTGCTTATTCATACAGTGTGAGTCAAACTGATTGTTCCCCCTTTCCCCGATGAAATCAAAAAACTATTAAAATATTTGCAATCTTTTTAGAACCTTAATATATATTTTATATTAACAAAAAATTACTTTCTTAATCACCATATCAAAAATCCCGAGATTCATGCATTTTATTTTTCAAGTTTATGGCCTCATTTTTAGAGGGCTCCTGAAATGCCGCGTGTACAAAGTTAGTACAGTAAACCAGAGAAGATGAAGTAATATGTTACATGTAATTCACAACCAGGATCCAGAAAAACGAGATAGGCCCCCCAAAAAAGGAAAAACAAACTTTCTTGTTTGTTCTTATCTTATTCACACCACAGTGAAGCACAAAATTATTAAATTTATCATTGTCAAGGTGGGAGGGAAATTGTTCCAAAAAAGTTCTGGCCTTTAGCCAACTAAGGTGTATCACTTCAATTGAAACTGGTGTTTGGTTGTGTATTTTTCATATCTTTTTGTTTTGGCCTTATTAATAGTTAAAAACGATTTCATTCCAAACCTTGAAGAATTTAAACAGTCAAATATAATTGCCTTGTTGTTGCATTAATCTAAACTTAATAACTGGGCTGTGGTTATACTATTGGAACATTTATTCCATTTATCCACCGGAGTGTGTAAAGCACACTTAGGTATCCCTTTAAATTTGCGCTCAATTACCAAATCAATAGTCTAAGAATCTTTACAAAGGAAGGCAAATCTGAGGGCCTTTTATTTAAATGAGTTGCAGATATTGATTGCCCTGACCAAAATGAAAATTAAATCCTGTGATAGCTATTTAACTGTACGTTGAAGTATTACAATTTTTAAGAGCTACCTTGCACAGTTTTACAGAAAAAATCAGATATTTGGGGAACAAACATTTTTGACTTCCACACTGTATAGTAGTGGGGGGGGCTATCAAATGTGGGAAATTCATGTTAATTGTTGGCAACCACTAGAAATGTACTCTACTGGTCTGACTATTCGGAAAACCCTGTTGCCATTTTTTTTTACCGTTGAACCTTTAGTTGAACCTTGTGACGAGGTCAAAGGTCAAAGAAAGCGGTCTCATCGTCCAAGTATATCCACCTTGGTACCAAAAGTGGCAAATTCACAAGGAACGTTGCATATGATAATGTTTTTTATTGACTTCCTTTACTTGTTATATGCAAAGAACCAACCTAATTAGGACAATAATAGTGCATAAAATTGCCTTTAAGCAGACCCCAGTCCTGTCCAACAAAAGTTATGCCTCAATTTTTTGCACAAGGCAGTTATCCTGTAAACAACTCTGATGTAGAATGAACCCTACACATAACACCCCCATTTTTTCTTGCTATTAATACCATGGGTAAGTAAAGTAACCAAGTGTTTTTTAAAAAATGTGCAAGAGAAAATGGTCGATGTAGTCGATTTTCTAATCCAAGGACGAATCGTCGTGTAATTACCTTGAAATAACCACGATTGGCACTTCAGAGACAAAGATGTATACTAGTTACCAGTCTCATTCATATGTATTCGTTTGTAATTATCTTTCCATCCAGAGACCCCCTGATAGTCTCGTCTAAAGCAAGAGCAAGTTAGTCACCCTATAATACCTGAGAATCCCCAGTTTGGTTTGGGTAGGGATAGCCTCCGAGAGTCGGAAGTGGGAACCCTAAGCTATAAAAAACCATTGTTTTTGCCAAAAAGGGACCCATATCTAATCCAGAGATTGCCAAATTGTGGGTCCAACTAATTTGTCCTAATTCTTTTCAACAAATTGTGTGAAAAACTTTAACTTTGAAAAAACAACCCATTGCTATAACCAAAATTTGCATAAAAAGGGGTTCATTGATATACCAGAAGGCTAAAAGTGAGACTGATGTCTGTGGCAAGTCCCCGTCTGGATTTGTAATGAAGCTTTATTATTTAAAATAATCCTTTTCAACCATAGTCCCTGAATAGTCTGGTCTAAAGCAAGATCAAGTTAAGTAATCCCCTACCCCATCCCCATCCTACACTGTTAAGAAATTTTCCGTAATTTACGGAAATTTCTGGCTGGCAGAATTTCCAGACTTTTTTAAGGGTAAATTTACAAGAATTTCTTCTGTCAATTTAAACGAACTTTGACAGTAATTTTAACAGAAATTTTGTCTCATATTAGGAAAAAAATGTGGTATTTTAAAAAAAAAAAAAAAAAATTTCCGTAATTTAAAATTCCGGAACGAAAAAACCAGACCGGAAATTTTTGCTGCCAGAAATTTGAATATTTTCCGTAAATTAACATTTGGTATGTTTTGTTTTTTATATGTTATTGTTTTCTAAAACGATTTTTCCGTAAATTTACGGAAAATCTGTTTTCTCTTATTTACGGAAATTTCTATGCTATTAATTTAATGGTATTCGCTGATGTAGTGCAACGTTAGTATCCATATTGGTTACTCTGGCCACGCCTTGGCTCATGCACCTTTCCGAATTATGTTTTGCCATAGATTTGTGTTTTGTCAATGTGATCAGTGGCTAGTACCAAAGTTAGCGTGAGCCGGTAATGAACCGGCACGGTCTTTTCTTATTCTAACATTCTCTACATCAGCGAATTAGCGCTTAGATCCGACATAACTTTAAGTCCGACCAGCTTATACCGGTAACTAGCTGACCGTAAGTGGTCCATGGCGACTGCATCGGAGTATAAACTTTCACCAAAAAAGGTTAGAATAATGATAAATTTTTGAAGTAAAGAAACATGTGAAAACATTGTTACCTATCGAAATCTGCTTTAAAAATCCAGGTCACAGGAACCTAACCACCATTGAAAAAACTCTCACATGGTCCCATTTAAATGGTATTAATGGCAAAATCAATTCATTTGGTTGGGGGGGAAAATGATACTTTCTTGAAAACCAATACAAAATTAATATGCAATGTCCGGCCGTGATAAAAAGTGTCCGTTCCGTCATGACTTTCAATTTCAATTTTGGTGAAAATATCTTTTAAGTTTAAACTTTCATTCATTCACACGTAGTGCAGGTCAATATAAAGTGGGATAGCCTCAGCGTGTTTTTTTTTTTCCTAATTTTCTTCTGACCTTCTACTTGACATCTTTTTTGGCATCACGTATTGACCAGTTTGCTTGGCAAAATGCTAACAATCGTGTGACAGAACCATTTCGGTAGAAATATTTTTCTAATAGTTTTGGGGATTCCTTAGAATAATGTCAGCTAAGAATATTAACAAAACCTTAGAAAAATTTGAAAGTAAAAAACTAAGACCAATTAATTATGTGAAAAAAAGTCCGTCTGTGATGTTTTTTTAACCCCTCCGTGTAAAAATGGCCTGATCCAAAGCTCTCCACACTTGTAAAACTTTTTAAACCATGGTCCAATTAACTTGAGATATTGGGATATCTTAAAAAGAGTGATTTCAACACAAAATTTTTGAAAATAAAATCTTCAACCTTGATGCAACCTAAACGATCAGGTACCTTGCTCGCATAGGATGAGGTAAGAAGAAGCCTGTTTTGGTTGTACAATTCGAAACCTGCGAATGCCGAGCTTGCTTTCCATCATGGGCGTAACGCGTAACTAGACTCAAGTCAAGTATTGGGCAAGGACCTGTAGAATTTCTCCCTTGCATTTGACGGGCAAAGATTAATTTTCCCCTGCCCCCCGATTCCATGGCGTATCCAGGATTTGGAAACATAATGTAGATTTGGGAAACTTGCCGGCTGACTTATTTCTTTGATCGCAATGAGACGGTGGGGTCAGCCTCTGCATGCTGTAAATCATAACTCAAACACCGGCTTCTCCCTGCTCTCCTCTTCTCTTTACTCTTGCCTGCTCCCTTTTCCTTGCCCCCTTTTTTCTCCCTTGCCTTCAAATTTCTCCCCATATGTTTCCAGGGTGCCTGAGTCGCCCACTTCGCCCACCCCTACACCGCCACTGTTTCCTTACCGTGCTTTACTTCAAAAAGACGAAAATGCCTCCGTTAGTTCCGATAGAAGGCGTCCCACGCGCGTAACTTTACTATACCGGTGTGAAAAGTAATCATTGTCCGCAGGTATCATAGTCCGGGGCTCCAAGACGACAACGGAATAAAGCGTGAAACAATGTTGCGTGAGAGTCAACTGAACGATTGCCCTATGTTTCACCATTGTTCCCGGACTAGTGAGCCCGGGAGGACTATATCTCCTGCCACACGGTCCATAACTTTATGACGGACTTACCCTTGCTCTTCTTCGGCATTAAATCGGCGACTTAAGCCAAGTTAGGTCCGATAAGAGGTAACCCCGACGCGCGTCCACACGGCAAAGTTATATCCGATACTTAGTAGATTCAACCCATCGTGTCACCAGAGGAAAAGTTTTTGGAGAGTCATTAGTTGGATTAGGGGGAAGAAAAAGAAAACATGAGGCCCGATTCACCGGTTTCATGACTGAACTGAGATAATCTGGCTTTTTCATGTTGGCCATCATTTTGCAAAGGCTTTTTTGTGTTCCTTCGTACATCCAAAACACGGGCGCTCATAAGTCAGTAATATTCAACTCACCTGTTACGTGAACACCACTGAAGCAACTACGATTAGACAGAATTTTTGAGAGCTATGTTTTTGTAGCGACAAATGCGCCTTACCGCTTGACTTGAATGATTTCCATTAAGCTATAATTGAGATTTCTCTCTGCTATCGGACTACGTTTCAAAAGATTTGTTGGAATTTTAATAATCATCCCGATTTTAATTTCCAACCACAAGCACATGCCCTCATTCAATGCCCATACCTTCGGTCGGAAAAGTACTAGAGGTGACACGATGGGTTGATAATCTTTTATCATAGACGTTACGGATAAAGCGTGAAACTATGTTGTGTGAAGAGTCAACTGAATCGATTGCCCTATTGTTCACCATGTTCCCGGACTATGAGTTACGCCGGACGATAATTACCAACTTCTACCATACAACCGGTAATATTTTACTTATGTCCTACCGCAGGTGGAGACGTTACAATAGGGTACTAACGTGAGAGATAATCAGATTTGTTTTTTAATTCCATCGTCGGGAAACATAAGTCGGATTAAGTTAATACCGGTGTAGAAGTAATTAATCGTCCGGCGTATCATAGTCCGGGAACAAATGGGGACCAATAGGGCAATCGATTCAGTTGACTCTTCACTGGTGAACCATAGGGCATCCGATCCAGTTGACTCTTCACACAACATTAGTTTCCAACGCTTTATTCCTTATCGTCTATGGAGCCCCGGACTATGGCTCCTGCGGACTATATTCTGCTTTCACATTCACACAACCGGTAATAACTACACGTACTGTGGGGGGGGGGGGGGTTTTATCCTAAGCGAATCAGGAATAGAAAAAACCATATCAGAAAAAAAAAAAGAAAAAGAAGAGGAGTTGAATGGCTGGAGGAGGGCAGGGGATGAAGAGGACCTATCTAGCGTAGGGAAGATAGATTTGCCAAAATCCTCTCTCCCCTCTTTCTTCTCTCTCTTTCCATGCTCCCGCAGTTAATTGAATAGCTCCTTAGTCCCGTGGCACTACATGAATTACGCGATAGTGTTCACTTCTTTGCTTGTGAAAGTGATAATCAAATTTGGGTTACATCTATTGTTTCTATATAGCTTATCAGAGGTCCCAAGTACCGAAAATCACACTAACAATAAAATAAAGAGACTGGGGGAGGAGAAGCTGAGAAATCAGAAATTTTCCTTGTGATTTTTTTCCTCGTTTTTTTATTTGTTGTTGGTTTGGTTTTAGTATTTTCCATTTGAGATGGGCTGAATCATTCTGAGAATAAGGTCTGCTCAAGCAAACTGCATGTTGCACACAGCACAGGCTCTCCATTTGTTGTGACCCAAAACGTACGAAAACCCATTACGTTCAAATTTGTCTCCTTATTTTGGCACAATTTTTGTTTCTTGCGAGCTCGCTCCTCCGGCCGAATATGTAAGAAAAATAATTCATCCCGCAAATGAGGGCGCATCACACAAGATCTTGAAAAAAATAAAGTTCTCCCTCCTTCTGCCAAACTTCTCTCTATGACCAGCTTAAAAAACCGTTTCGATCCATAACCATTTCGGCCTCAATACAACCTGTCCCTAGTTTTACAGGAATATGTCATTATTCTGAATTTGTGAAAATTTGGTATGGATGGAAAGCTTCAGTAACGTAGAATTACATATAAATAAAAATAAGGTGAAAATTGTCCACATTTGTTGGAGTATTTGCCTTTTAAATTTCCCCGCCCAATAGCTACTCGAAACGATTCCGACAATCCACAAAATCAGCAGGAATGTGACGGGTCAAAGATGACCATCCACCATAATTACGTCGTTGTGACCATTATATCGGCAGTGTTGCCACTTCAATAATAATTAAACAACAAACGAAATGAAACAAATAATGTCATTCTGTAACTTTTTTTTTCTAATTTTTCATTATTCTTTCATTAATCCAAAATTTTAATTATTTTTGGTAGGAAAATAATCGCATTTAAAAGTCAGACAATTAACAAAAATGCGGCGCAAAATCCCACGCGTAAAGTGGCCAGCGCGAAACCAAATTTGGGGGGGGTCCTAGTACCCCCACCACCCTTGGTCACTTTATAAGTGTTAAATTGTCATAATTGCTTAAAAAACAATGCATTTTTAAAATTTGACGTGCCCAAATCATATTATTAATAATCAAACAGAAAAAATTAGTGGAAATGGAATTGTACGTATTCATTGGGCCCAAGTGTCAAATTTTCTGGCAAAATTTCAGTTCCCCGGGTCCAGCCCGCCCGTACGTGATACGAAAATATTTTGGTCTTATAAATTAAGGGCGGTCAAAAAAAGTCCCCAAAAGTTGACTCAGCCTAAAACCAATTCGGGCCCATAACCATTTCGAAAGACCCAATTAAACTTGTCCGTAAATTCACTTGAGGGGGGGGTGGGGGTATTTGGGCCTATGTTAATTTACCTAATTAACCTCAAATCTTCTTTGTAAATCAAACACACCCTACCTCAAACAAGATTAGACTCATAAAAAATGAGTTAGATCGTCATTACTAGTGATTTTAAGCATTTAAAAAAAAATGGCAATTTGGTACTCATTGGGCGAGGTGAACACAAATTTTGCCCACATGCTTAATATTGCTAAATCAAACATTTTAAAAAATGACTTAATTAAATTGGTCATAATTTGCCCAAAAGGTTGCCCACATCATATTAATATAAATAATACAACATAAAATTAGTGAAATAGTCCCATAAATTGCCTCAAAATGGAATTTGTACGTATTGAGCCCATGTGTCAATTTCTTGCGAAATTTCAGGATCCCTGCCCAATACGTACGAAAAACATTTTGTCTGAAAATGGGGGCGCACTTATAGAACTTAAAAAGTCCCCAAAAGAGTTTTTCATTTCTAGCCTAAAACCATTCCGCGCCGCCTGCCCATAACAGAAAAGTTACGTTTAAATTAGAATGACAATGGTACTTTGTTAAAACAACACGGTAATTAGAAAGTTACGTGATAAAACTTTAATCGAGCTTATATATTTAGATATTTATATCGTGTATCATTTTTCTTACATTTCCTTTCTGAAAAGTGTTCTGTCGTATTGGGCCGGGGAACACGAACTTTTGCCGAGATTGACACTTGGGCCCTTTTAGACAATTTTCCACTCATTTCTTTTTTTTGTTTGATATAAAGGAAGAACATATTGTACTACAAAACTGATACCAAAAAAGAGATGTTTGTCGCTAATAATTACGAAAAATCAGGGGGACCCCCCCGGTCATGAACGTACGTACAAAACCCTTGGTTGGACGAGGGTTAATTTAGTAGCATAGCCCAAATAGCCCAACTACCCCATAACAATTTGAAATAGGACAAGTTAATTTTGGGGGTAGAAATGGTTAGGGGGCCGAATTGGTTTTTAGGCTAGGTCAAAGAAAAACAACTTTTGGGAGACTTTTTTTTATAGGTTTGGTGGTAAGTGAAGAGGGAAGTGAAAGAGGGCATAGGGGGAGGGGGAAAGAGTGGAGATTCTTTTCGTCTGCCCTCATTTTTCAGACAAAATATTTGTTCGTACGTAGTGGGCCGGTGAACCTAAATTTTGCCAATTAACCCTTGGGCCCAATACGTACAAATTCCATTTTTGTTCAATTTATGACAATTTCTCTTATTGTAAATGTTTTTGTATTTTAATATTAAATATACTATCAACGTAAAAATTGCAATTTTAGAAATTATGACAATTTAAAGTAAGTGACAATTTGGCCACCTCTGCCCAATACGGACAAATTCAATTTTTGAAGCATTTTAAGTTTAAATAGGACAAAAAGGTTTTTTTATTGTGTCGAAATGGTTATGTTGTCGAAACGCGTGAGTCATATAGGGAGATTTTGCAAGAGGGAGGGAGAACTTTACTTTCAAGATCTTGTGATGCGCCCTCATTTGTCAGACTGACAATAATATTTTTCGTACTATTGGGCCCGAGTAACATAAATTGTGCCAAATACGAAGACTTGAGGCCATTACGTCAATTTGTACGTCATGGGTTTTCGTACGTATTGGGTCCAACACCATTTACCAAACCCAGTGGTGCTATTCTTCTTCAGAAACTGAATTATTTCCCAGCGCTATACGGTGTCTGACGAAATTTTGGATTTCAAATCTAATATACCTTAATGTTAATGCAAAAGAGATTAAATTAAATCTAACATTGATTTTGGTCACTAACGACAATCTTAAGGATTAACTTTAAAACGCCCTGAAATTTCGAGTGTATAACCAGATTTTTTCTTTGATTTCCAGTCATTTCCAATCCCCTATCCCTATCGCTTTTGTATGTGAACATGAAGGTTCTATACGTTTTGCTTTTATTTTGTGATTTCTATTTCATTTTTTATTTTTACTATTTTTTTTTAAAAAAACAAAAATTCCCCAAAATTGGAACCTTCTTTTCTTTTCTTCCCCAATCGAAATCATTCCCCAGCATGGCTGCTTGTTAAAAAGAAATTACCTCATCTGAACGCCAAGAGAAAGCTCTGTCCCCCTCTAACCCTTAAACTAATTGACGAAAAAGTCGACTTGTTGGTATCATGAGTTCAAAAGGTACCCGCGGGTAAATCCACTTTAACGGGAAAAAATGTGCACGGATTTCCTTTCCCAAAAGGTTAACAATTTTTCGAAGCCCCGACCCCAAGAATCCTTTATGCGAC